>VXAA01001151.1:137718-181398 GCA_013399115.1 Anseranas semipalmata
GGCCCGGCCCGGCCACCTGCAGCGGGGTAACGGCGCTCGGGCGGGCCGCGGGCCCCTCGGGAGGCAGCGCTTTGTTCGGGCTGGAGCGCTAATGAGTGTCCTGCAGCTGCCCTTGGGCGCGTTGCTGGGCTCAGCTCGGTTAGAGAGCGAGGGGTGGTGTTTGTGTTGTGTCTTTTCTTAATACCGCGCGGTGTCTGCTCTTTCCTCAGAGGCTGGTTATGAGCTTCAAAGTCAGAATGCCTGGAGCAGGTACTCTTCAGTTTTAAAAGTCTCTGAACAACAAAATTGTGTAAGATTATCATCCTGAAAGAGAGACAGATTATGGTTTGTGAAATGTCTAGTGAGGATAACGCTACAAAATGCCCCAGTAACTCTACTTCTGCATTTAAAAGCCCTTTACTTTCAATGAAAAGAAACGTTTCACAACCTAAATGATCATTTTTAGTCTGCAATTTCCTACAAAAACTTTCACTTTGTTACACTGTTCATTGGTAATTTTGTTGAAGTAACTGAAAATGGAGATACTTAAAAAGCTGTTAGCCGCACACTTCCTCAGCTCTAAAATCAATATGTGTAGACCTTTGCTCATTGTATGCTCACTTCTCTGGGTTGGGTGATAATGAAGAAAAATCCCTACTGAATCATTTTCTTTTCCTTTCACATCCTTCAGAAATAGCGTGGTACCTCTCCAGAGAGTTAAACCCTCTCCTTTTTTTTTTTTCTTTAGCCTTTTCCTCTGAAGAAGTTTCTAAACTGACGCTAGCCATGCCTTAAAGAGAGTGGAAAGAGAATATCTGGTGAGGTTTTCCTGGTTCGGAGCAGTTCAACATGGTGGGCTGCTGCTCCTTCAGGTGCGGTGTTCTTCCAGAGGGGCTTGTGCAGGCGGTCAGCTTAGTGTTACGAGAGGAGCAGATTCAGACCCGTGTTCCACACGCCGGCTTGGCCCACAGCATTCAGGTTTTAATTAAATATTCCTGTAAGAATGTACTTCTCGGGGTAATGGTGCTTGTGTAGTGCTTTGAGGGCACCATCTTCTACTAGATAATACGATGTGATGTGAGTGGTAGCTGCTCTAAATTTCAGTTGCCTTTAACTCAGTTTCCCACCTTCTGCCTTTGAAAGGGTTCAAAATGTGTTGTGGAGAAACAGCAGCGTTTGTTGCTGTGTTGGTATTGATCAATAGTCTGGAAAAAGAACTTGTCAATTTTCCCTTGCTAGTTTTAGGAAAACAATGAAACGAAGCAGATTAATACTCACTTTTTAAAATTACCTTGCACTCTTTTTTTTTTTTTTTAATTAACCATTTGAAATACTAGTAAGGATTCCCCTCAAATATTTATCATTTTTGGTTCGTGATCAACTGAGTGTTACATGAATTACCATCATAGTCATGTAATTTCCATTAACAGTAATAGGAATTGCAAGCATGTAGAAAGAGGATGACTTATCCTATGATCCTACCTATTATGAAGTATTTAACTGATTAAGGTTAGGGTACTGCAAGCCACTTCATACCATCGGTGAACTCTCTGCAACCCCATTATCTTCATTAGGCTTGTGTGGGTGTAATTAATTGGTGTTTAGTTAACAGTTGTGTTGAATGAAAAGAATTTAGTTCTATTTCTCTTAGTTTTATTGGCCCCATAGTGCTAACAGGCTAAAGTGTAATTAAAAACTCACTAATCAAAGTATATGTAGCAAGCCCCAAGGAACCCACCCAGTGAGGAAAAGCATGTGATTGGTGTGGATCTGCCCTTTGCGAAATGAACGGGTATAAATGACACTGTATAGCATTTCCTTTGCCAGGAAGTAAATTATAATCAACTACTCCTCATTTATGATACTGTACTGAATGCGTTACTTTTTTCCCCAAGTTGCTTTATATCTCACTTGAGTATTTATGTGTGGTGCTAATCAACATACTATTGTGCACTCTAAATCCAAGTATAGTATGGCATGCTTACGTGTTGCGTAAAGGATTTGATTTTTGCCATTCTGAAATGTTTCTTTAAAGACATAAAACTGCCCCTTAAATCAATTAAGATCATGGTCTCACTGCCATCTGTGTTCTTGTAGGATTTCACAGAAGAGTAATGTGTGCTCATTCCACTGACAGGGTCTTTGAAGTCAAGTCTGAGTACATAAAAACTGCATGACGTTTCCAATAAAATCAGGATTGCCTTTTTAGCTTGGCAATACAAATACTCCTACACAAGTATGTTACTGTTTTTGAGGCATTTTAGTTTCTTAAAAAGGCTTTTAAAAACTCTTCTTTTTACACATAAAAATACTTCTGTAGTGTTTAATTCTTAATATTTTTATATAGGATAAACATCAGTAACAAAGTTAAATATGGTTTTCTGTACAAGACCAAACCAAAGCTTTGGTCCTAGGATGAAGCTGAGCATAACATTTAGACTGGGCTTTGTGTCTAGATAAAAAAAAAATAATGTACAAGAACTTGCGTAATATATATAATGGATATATGGAAATTTCCGATAACTATTTAGTTCATGTTTTTTTCTTTAGTGTTGTTATTTTAATTTCCAGAATACTCACATAAGTGTTCATTTGCCTGGAGTAATCATTCTCCGCTCCAATGGTTACTTCAAGTTGAGTGGGTTTTAATACTAATTTATTTCTAAAGTTTGAGGATTCTTCCTGTGGGTCTGTTCGGCTCATGCTGTGCGAGGGTGAGCCTAGCCTTCTCCAAGGGAGGCCGCAGAACTAAAACATGAGAGCTGATAGGCTTTGATTTATCATTCCAACTCTAAAGGTAATTTGGAATGTGCAGTACTTAAGGTCAAGTCTTTCAGGTGATTTTTGAGTTTACAAAAGATTGTCCTCAAATTTCTGTGGTGTAACTGTTTTTTTCTGGTGTGGAATTTTTTTTTTCTGTAATGCACCAGTTATTGAGGAATGCTGGAATAGTTTTAGTTGGGGGTATCAGGAGTTTATTACATGATTTCTTTGTGTATGCATTTTGAAGTAACTGTTATAAGCTTCAAAACATTATTGAAGCCTACCTGGTTCCGGGACCTTGACATGATGGATTATAAGTATTTTTGTCAGTATCTGTTCAATAGGATACTCTGAAATGTTAATACACTTATAAATATATACAGAGTTAGAATGTTACCAGACTTTGTGAAATTCATGTTAAATATTTTCTATGACATGAAAATAAACATGTGTGCTCATGCATCAGTTATTGCATATGAGGTATTGATACAACTTTAAAGATCATATGGCAAGGTGGCTGTGGTACATTTGCAATTTATACAAACCAGCAATCAAATTCAGAGATGAGCAGAGAGGTAGAAAAGCAGGAACATATACTTAAGTTTTCTAGCCCTGGTGCTGGGTAATTGATTCTAGGGAAAAACTTTTACATAATTCAGTGGAATTTATTCTTTTTCATCATCTCTTTGTTATGGTCAGAATGTTTTCCTTGGAAGTGCTAGTTTGAACCTGCAATATAATGGAAATCATAAAAAATAACATGTTAGAGGGGAATTACTCTTTTCTAATTTTCTGCCCCCAGTTTGTTGAAATGAGATACCTTGATGGGAAAAGATTATCTGATATCTTTTTAAAGGTTCTGAGCACTAAAACATATTTTTTTGTGAATCTTTCCATTTCCAAAGAGTGTTGCCAAATTTTTTTTTAATGTGAATTTATTTTAGCTTCACCCTTTGGGCTTTGGGTCTTCCTCTTTCCTTTTATATTGGATTAGAAATTCCCTAAATTTGGTCAATCATTTGAGAAGCAGTAGTTGCAGTTCCAAGTACAGAAACTTTTGGGATGGTTGGAAGCAATCTCTAGGTTATCTGTTACTGACTAGCAGATCAAAGGCTTACATGACTAAGAAATGAAGCTGAACTAGTGCAGGTGATCTGTTGATCTGTGGGACACATGAAAATAAAGTTTGGAATCAGTTACTTAAAAGTATGTAATAATTGAAGTGAATATTGTGATGAGTGAGAAATAGTGTTAATTGAGTTCTTGAGTCCTGTAACTTGCTGACAGATTTTAAGAGAAACCTTTCTGTTTCTTTTAGGAACAGTGAAGCTGGTAGCAGGGGTTTAAGGAGTTCAAATAAAAAGGTAATTTTTGCTTTACTGTTCAGAATTGGGGCTTTTCTATGTCCTGTGATTTTTTCTTAAACACATTTTTGGGGACAAACTGACTATGGAAGAAGAGGAAGAATGGCATTTTTTTTCCCCATGGTATATCTCCTGATTTTTACAACCTTAATCGCTTGGGGCATGTCTTGAACTTTTAACCTTCTTTCCCGAGCACTGATGCTGTGAATAATGGACTCTCCTGCTTGACACATAACTAGATTGCAGTTCAAAGTGGATGTCACAAACACTATTGCACCATCTGGAGCAAAAGCTTGACTATCATTTTGGGATAAGCCCATAAGATTATATGAATTTATAACTGACTTTATTTTTACCATTGCACTAATTTAGGTATCTTTAATGCAAAAATAAATAAATATATTTTAACAAGCTTGCCTCCTGTTGCTAATATTTTTTTTGTACAAAACCCCCAAATTTTCAGATGAAAGTTGATTTTTTTTTTTTCTTCCTGTAAACAGGATTTAAATAGTTCCCCTGAGGCTAGGGAAATGCCGTGTGAATTGTGGCACTAAAATTCTCTATTTTCCTCTATTTCCATTATTTCCATTGTTACCTTTAATAGTTTTCTTCAGTTCAAAACTCGTTTAGTAAAAAAGAGAGAGAGAAATATTGCTCCTACATATTTAAAAAAAATGACGCTAGATGTAAACTGAAAAGCTTTTGAGAGTGTGCCTTTAGAAGAATATGCAATATTCACAGTTCCTTGTAAGATATTCAACCATATGTTTGAATAACATCCTGCTGATACAGTGAAATATACCTTCTTTTGAAGAACAACAAATATACTGCACGGCATTACTGTTTGAGAGTGTATTCATCCATAAAAAACTGTTTTAGTAAATTCTGTGTACTGATAGAATTATATTAAAAGCTAGTTGTGTGGCTTGTCTGAAAACACGGATTTTGAGTGAGCTCGAACACCTTCGACTTCCCTCAAAAGTCAACGAGACTTGGAAATCAGTAGCATTTCTTATGGAATGGCTTGAAATTAGGTGGATCTATGACCATGAGGTCAATCTAGTGTTTTTGCAGTGTTTTGGAAAATATGTGACTCGGAGAAATAGTTTGGCATGGTGCATTTGCACAGAGGGGATTAGTTCAGGTTTCAAGTATCACTGTTTTCTAAAATTAAGAAGTGACTGGTACAGACATAGAGATAGTGGCTGTTTCTAGTACAAAACTACCCCTCATCTTCTGCTTTAAGCATTGATAACCAGGTTTCAAGAATCAAATATGTATGGGCAAATGTAGAGATACTCTACTTCTGAATGTGACTTCTTTTTGTAAAGTATTTTTGGTTCTACATAATGATTGAGAACTATACCAAATAAGTAAGATAATTAACAGGATGACATTTAGAAGAAAATGCTATTTAATATTAACCCAGCATCTCAGATTCCCTAGAGCAGAAGGAAATGGCTCTCAAACACGCTTTCATAAAACTTCATCTTTTTTTCTTGAAGCTTTACTATGATATAAATTACAAAATCACAACTGCTTAGGTTGGAAGGACTTCCTGAGACCATCTATTCCAACTGTCCTGCTCAAGCAGTGTCAGCTAGAGTAGGTTGCCCAGGACCGCGTTCAGTCGGGTTTTGAATATATCAAAACATGAAGACTACACAGCCTGTCTGAGCACCTGTGCTGGTGTTTGACCACACTCACAGCAAAAAGCATTTTCTTGTGGTCAGACTGAACATCATGTTTTTTCATTTGTGCCCATTGCCTCTCGTTCTGTCAGCAGGCACTACAAAGAAGAGGCTGTAGGAATATGCCTTTAACTGTGATACAGGACTTGTGTTTTCTGGTCTCCGTTTCTTACAAAAAGCTACTGAAAGCAACATGAGGGGAGGAACTGATAGAAAGAATTGTTTGACAGAAAGTCCTCTAGAACTGGAGGAAGATAGTGCATCTGTAATTGTACATTTTGTGAAATGTGTCTAGAACAATGAAAAGGACAGTATGTAAAACCCATCTGGCTTCAACCAGAAGACAGTCAGTATACCTAATGTGTCCACACAGCCGTCATAAAAATCACCCCTTTCCACAGCAAAGAAAGAGGATATGTTTGTTGTTAACTGCTGATGTCTAGTGAGCGGGCCAAGAGCAAAACGTGCTTGACTGTATTTGTCAGAGGAGTGTAAAAGAAGTTTCCATTTTTTGACTTTGCCAGTTTATTGGTAGTCAGTTACTTGCTCCATTTATGGGGAGGGAAACAGTCCACCACACACAATCTCTGGCATTGGAAGCTGTGTTTCAATACAGTGAAATTATTTTGAGAAGTGCCTTGTACTAGTATTCTATTTTAAAGTTAAATGAAATCCTAGCAGTTGTGTTATTACAAGCTTAAATCCACAAAGGACTATCAGATCACTTACTCTTGACCTCCCATGTATACCAAGCACTGCATTGTTTTTTGCATGTGATCTATAAGATTAAAGGGTTTTAGGTTTTAATTTGAGAATAATTGCTGCCTGCTTGCAGCGTAATATCTTAAGAGCATAGCTCTTAATTAACAATTTTGTATGTTTTAATTCTTCTGTATTCTGTGAGCATTGACTATAACAGGCAAGAAAATGAGCATAGGAACATCTTAAATTCCCTGGTTACTTGTCAGAAGATAGTAGAGCTTTTCCTTTGTGTTTCCTACTTATAAACAGTCATTTTTCAGGACTGCCATGAAGTGTTTGTGAAGCTACTGCACCAGCCTGCCCCGTGATGGGAGTTCATTCAAAGGCCATGTTGTTTCAGGACAAGCATCAGTAGCAATTACCACTTCCAGCTTTCTCTAGAAGTGTGAGTTATTGTCAAGGGCTCCAGAGTCAGTCTGCTAGCCTAAGCTTCAGACACAAAGGAAGATCACTTATTCTCAGTTTCCTGTGTCACAGTTCTTGATGTTGAAATTTTAGATAGAAATTCTACTCTCTGTGATAAGTTGTGGCACTGTATATTTGAAAAAAAAAAAATGAAGCTATTGCAATTACTGAGTTTTCAAACTACACTTGCAAAAAGAATAGGAGGAAACTGTATTTCAGACATCTGTTCAGTCCTCTTTACTTCATTGCTGTAGAGCATTACATCATCCAACAAAATCTTTAAAGTAATTCTGAATAAGTTATATAGTGGACTTCACAAAGCACTAGTTAGTTCAATTGGATACCTGCACTGTAATTCACTCAGCTGAGTTGTGTATAACAAAACCTAATCATGGCATTAGTTCCAATATAGTAGTTCAGTTTTCGAAATGTTTGATGTATAAACCACCCATGCATCTGATTCTCTGCTTCATGTAATTAAACTAGTGTAAGTCTGGTTCAATTATATTGCAAGATTAGAGCCTGGATCTTTCCAGATACCTTCTCAGTCACACTGATTTGTGTGCTTGTGATACAATGTAAGACAACCATCATGTAGTTGCCTATGTTCCTTACCAAAGAATAAAGAATTTCCCTACAGTGGTAACTCAGCACATGAATAGCCTGTAATGATCCAGCTCCCCAGCCTTTTCACAAAACTCTAAGAAGCTTCCAAAAGCTATTTATACTTTATGGAATTTGTGGTAAAAAAAAAAAAAAAAATTATGGTTATGAGTTTGTGGTGGTTTATTATTGGTGGCAGTACATGTATAGTATAGAATTCAGAAAATGAGGAAAGACGCAGTTTTTCTGATTTTAGCTCTGAGTAAGTTTATACAACTGTGGACTTTTTTTGTTTATTTGCACAGTCAGTCAAACTGAGATCTTGATTTCGTACAAAATCTCAAGGCTACATACTATAGTGGTAAGAAGCATGATGGCTTTGGGTGTGCTCTAGAATTGTTCATCAGTGCATAGCATCACGATGTGTTTGTTACGAGTAACAGCATATGTTTCAGATGAAGAAAGGAATTAAATGCCATCCCAAGGTATTTCTGTTGTTTTAATTGTAATTAGCATCAGCGTGTGATATTTATGTGAACTTTTGTTGGTATAGCATTTCTCTGTAAGCTATTGCTTCATAAACCTATGGAGCAGAGCAACACAAAATATGGTTTTGTCTGAATATTTGGTAAGTCACTGTTGTTAGCAAATGACTAATTTGAAGGGGATTAAACTCACAGCACTATTCAATAACTTCAGGCCACTCCAGGCTTTCCTTAAGCATCTTCTGCATATAGACAACATTTTAAGAATAAAAAGAAATTGCATTAGTTTGTTTTTTAAGAAATGGAATAGGAAATGGAGAAAAGGCAAAAGAGGCAATTATATAATATTATCTCCCAAAGCTAAAATAAGTGACATATAAACCCAAAGTAAATGAGAAAATACATCCTTGTGAGTTGGTGTGTGTGTGTTTGTTGTTTAGCTTCTTTAAAAAGTCATGAAAATATAAAATATGCAGAAAGTGGTGCTCATAAAGCACGATCATCCAGGGGAGCTTGTCACGGTAAACTTGCTATATATACACAGATATATCCGTATATAGGAGCTGCTTCTTTTTTGCCTCCTTGTTCTTGAACTTCACTAAGAGCTTTCAATTGCTCTGACATTTTCAGCCAAAGAAGTAATAGTTGTTGCCGAGCAGTATTCTACAGGCAATTATCTTATCTGATCATTGGAGCAATCCCCACTAGAAAGGAACCAATACGATCAAGTTAAATCATTACAGAAAGGCAAGAGAAACAGAGGGAGGAACAAACCGAGAAAAAGGGGCTCGTCTCATTAACGGGTGCCTGTGCTGCAGGGCTCAGAACAGCAGACAATGAATTTAGCGTGTAAGACAAAGCTGTGGAGTTGCCTCCTGTAGCTGTTGACAGGTCTGAATCCTCTCTTCCAGAGCCTATTGTGGCTACAGTGTGAGGCACCTGCAGAAAATGTGCCAAAACCAGGCAGGGAGCACGAGGTTTTCAATAAGCTGTCATCTCTCTCTCCCTTCACCCACCCCTCTGCTTCCCAGCGGGAGAGGAGAAGCCATACTGAAGAACTAGACTGGAAAATAGTCATGTGATGGGAAAAGGGGTCAGATATAGACACCTCACTGTTACCAACTTTCTGTGCCTGGTACAATTCAGCTTTTTCGACACTTCCTAAAGAGCATTTAATTCTCTTTGCCTAATACTGCTTTTAAGCTAATGACCTCTAAACAACTGCATCATGAGGATAGGCAAGCCGCTATCTGATTATTGTCAGCAAGTACATTTTTTAATATTTATTGTCTTCTTATTTCTGCTCTAGAAAAAAAGATACAGATCTGGTTTTTGTTAATACACTGATAAACAATGATTTGAATACTGCCAAAATTGCCACTCTTGCTCTTACAGGTGAGTCAAGAGATCATGCCAGGCTTCCTTCACGGATTTCTAGACTTGGTCTTGTGCATTAAAAAGAAGTCCATGTTGTTTTAATGTTTCTAGAGTGGCCTTGAAGCCTACAAATACTTGTTTAAAAAGAGAACGCATGCACTTGTTTGTTTACATACATACAGAGTGAGAACTTATATGGAATAATCTATAGATCCTAAAGCATTTACATAACCAAGTTTTTTTCCTGATATGGCATTTACGTGGCTTGGAAACACTCAGGGACCGGAACCTCAGGGTATGCCAGTGTAGGAGAAAATGACAATGCTGTTATTTCAGTTTCTAATACATGAAACTGAGAAAGAGGATAATCTTCCGTTAGCTGCAAAGAAAGTCTGATGAGTTGGGATTTCAGCCAAGATCTCTAGCATCTTCATCCCAGGTACCTTATGTAGAAGATCTGTTTTAGAGGGTTCAAGTAATAGTCCATACAACTACAATGAAATGGAATGATTTCCTAACAAATGAAAAAAATGTTTTATTTGGTGGAACACAGGTGTTTTTGGTAACATACAACTGTTACAGATTGAGAGAAATTCCAAAACCTGAGGTAATATAGTCCTTATATGGCCTGAGCAATCAGTCCCAGTGCTATGTTTTGTAGCCTTCATTGGAAGAAAGAGTCTAATGAGTTCAAAGGAAGTAAAGGATTGTGGCATATTCATGGGAAATAGACATAAAATATCTGAGGACTGGACATCCTTCCGAGTCCTGTCTATTTCTTTATTAAAAAGTGTGTTTATGATTATTTCATTTCCTTATGTCCCTTATCTCCAAAACAATTGTGTCAGGATTTCAGTCAAGTATTGATATATTATGGGAGCTCTTCAGTTACAGAACCTGTAGAAAAAAAATGAGTACTAATAAACCCTCTCAAGGCTGCATACTTGTCTGTATGAATAAATAACTTTTCACACACAAATTGCTGCTGGTGGTGACTCAATTAAGGTAGGTCATTAATATGCCTGAGTGGTATTTTTTGATAATGTTCTATCAAAAGTAAAATGCACTAATTTGAAGGAATGATAAGGGAACAGGAGGACAGTGTGTTCCTAGACATTCATCCTTTTATGTTGCTGTAGCATTTGATAAGTCCAGCAAAGTGTTGCAAACTTACTGGATTAGGTACCTCTATTCTTATATGTAACAGAAAAGAACGGATATACAAGGAATATACTTAGAGTAATCAGATGCACATGTGATTGTGTATCTCTTTATTCCAGTATGGGTTATGCATACCCTCCCTTTCAGATGTCCCCTTAGGCATGTTGCAGGTAAGATCACATTTAGTTGTTTGTTCGCTCACCAGCACACTCCCCAAAAGGCAAGAGTTTGTGTCTGATTGTTTAAGACCTTGCTTGTGCTTTGAACACGTCTAGTTCCCTTGGAGAAACATTCTCTATGTCCCCATCCCCCTTTAGAGAAAACAAGTGAACTATTCATGCAAAAAAGTGTGTGTGTGGTTGGGAGAGTGGGGGGGCGTGCAATGCCACCGACAAACCCTATTGAAATGCATTGGCTGTTCATTTACATTCACACTTTTTTTAATAAAAATGTTAACTAATGATGTTAAATGCTTTGCCAAAGGTCCTGGCGGGTCAGTTGCCGAAGTGCCATTTCTGCCTAATTAGGGCTCTTGTGGCAGCCCAGGGGCCTCCTGATGCAGTGGGTGACAAGCCGGGAGCTGACAGCTTCAATCGGCTCCAACAGGAAGGTTGGGCTGGTCATGTTTTCTAACTCAGCCAGGTGTTAGCTGAATGTAGGGGGGTCTTGGCCAGACCTGAGCATTCGTTTGATCTTCCCTTCTTTCACTTGCTCTATTTTGAGCTCTTCCCTTTGCCTGTCCCGTCTTGTGTCAAGGTCAAGAATGAGCTTGACTAAATCAGCAATTTCATTTATCTCTGGGAGATCATTAGCAGTCCTTCTCCCTCCCCACATAAACCTTAGGCACTGGTGCAGAAACAGCACTGGTTCCATAAACCAGTGCCTGCGCTGAGCAGTCCAAATGTAGAAAGACATAAGAAGGAATAAATGCAGATCCTTCCATAAATAAAATCCTTTCTACTCCTCTGTTGCAAACCTGTTCTTTATTATTAATGCATATTAACATTTTCTATCAAAACACCTTAGTAACCCTAAAAAATGTGAAATGTTTCTACAATCAGAAAAAAGCCTAAAACATGTTTAAAATTTTATTTTGTCACTACTGTAGTAACAGCAGTGTTCTCTTAGAAACAACGAGAAAAACAATAAATAAGGCTTTCCTTTGACCTCACCTGTTTCTTAGGAGCGCACTGACCATCTTCATATGTGGCCACGTGCTTTTGATAGCTGGCCAGTCCTAGGTATCTTGACATCTGACAACTGTGAAATCAGATCATCAGCATATTGGGGAATTGGCTTTTTTAATGGTTATCTTCACTTAGTTAATCAATAGCACTTTGACTTCAGCTGAGTTATGGTAGTTTATGTTAACTGAGAAAATAGTCCTTTATTTCTAAAGCATAAACACATTGCTGACCATTGTATAAATAACTCAGGATTTTAAAATGCTTTACCAAGTAATGGCACAAAGCATTAGACTTGATCAAGGTTGAAATAATTTACTCTTTTTAGTATAAGATGAATCTAATATTGAGATGAGGTTCTGTTTTTCAGATCTTATAACTAGATTTCAGACTTCTCAGTTTAAACAGATGAATCAAACTAGACCCTATTTACATAAAAGTCACTACGTGCAGGAATTGCTTTGGACTCTATGGAATGAAACCACTGCTGAGGTAAAAGATAGCACTTGGATGGTAACAGACAACTGGTCTGTTATGCTCAGTGATATTAAGGACAGGAAACAATAAGGGAAATTATATCACTTGATAGATGTAGTCATAATGTAATGATAGTTTTGTTTGTTTGTTTGTTTAAACAGGAAGACTGTAATTGGAAACAGTTGCATCTTTTAATGATGTTAAACTTTTTTTTTTTACTCTTTTTTTCTTTGCCCTTATATCTGATCCAAAAGTCAAAGACAACTCAAAGAAATTCAGCTCTGGAGAAAACAAATACCCTTCTGTTGTATTTAGCAAAATTGTAGCTATGAAACAGTATAAAACTGGAACTGGCAGCTAACGAGCAGTTATACTTTATGAAAGCAGGAACAACTGAAGTGTTTTATTAAATACTTGTTTTCAGCGGGGACAACTATTTTAGTAGCACAACATTACAAATAGGGGAGCCTTAAAATTTTTGTTACGTAGTTCATTACGATGGTATTCCTGTCTTTCAAAAGAGATTAGTATTGAAATACAGATGTACTGTTGGGACATGCATTTCTTTCAGGAGAAAATTTAACTAGAAAATATGTTGTGTCACATTAGACAACATCTTGTCTGATCTTTCTGGATCTGCAGTGTGCATCCGACTTTCATTATATTGGCATAAGAAGAACTTGGCACTCAGGGTAGTTGCTGGCTAGGTAGTAAGTCCACAGGGTAATTTCCAGAGAGGAGGATTTTTTTTTCTTTTGATATTATTTTTCATAGTTTTGCTTGTATCATAAATATAGAGCTATTTCATTGATTCTTGGAGTTGAAGAACATGAAGCAAAATGCTTGCTGTTTCTGTGTTACTAATTCCCCACATTTGAAAAGAATTTTAGCCTTCATTTTAAATGTTTACTATTTTTGGAAAGCTGGTAACAATGACAGTACACAGACTTATTGCCAGATAGTTGCAATGGAAGCATTATGATTATGCAAATGTGCACTGGTAATACCAAAAATACCAATTACCAATTTGAAAATATCAAATCACAATTTTCTGCATTCTGTCCTCTGTTTTCCTGTGTAGTTTGTCTTGATGTCTACTGCCATAAAATATACAGATCCTCAGTAGGGTTCAGAAATGCGTGTATATCTAAGAGTAGGTAATTGGTTTCTGTTCACTATGAAAAAAATATTTTCTGTTTGTGTGATAACATAAAAACTGAACAAATGTACACATCAAATGTACATTTTTAACATCTTAAAGTGAAGTTCCTGTAAAGGCAAAGATGTTATGAGAAGTTGTTCAAATGAGGAAAACAGTAATAAAATGCAGAACACAATGAAGTTAATGGTATTTTTTGAAGTTACTGAAATCTGTCTTTGTCTGCCTGTTTTATTGTATCTACATATTGCAGCACATCAAGTCGCCTAAAGTACATGTATAATTCATGAATCTTACGATGGATATGTGGGGAAGACAAGCCTTCTCTACAAACACATTTCTTCTACTCTTTACTGTTCTGGGAATCTGCCCAGAAATTCCTGCTGTTGTAGCCTACTCCAGACTACGTAGGGTTATATTAAACTGCAGCATACATCAATCCAGGCATACTGCCTTGTAGTTATCTCCATAAAGTAGACAGTGAATTGAACAGAGGACAGAGAGTCAGGTTTTGATCTGAATTTCGTCTCCATTTGTGAGATTCAGAAATGTTTCTTCACCAGTTTGCTCCTTAAGCTGAAACAGCATACACAAGCTGAATATTGACGTTGCAAAAGTTCATTTGTTTCCTTTCTTTGTAACTAACTGGTTCACGGGTGTATTGTTCCGAGAAGTGCTTTCATTATTTCTTAATGTTTTAAGTTTTCCAGTGTGTTTTTGCACAGATTAAGAGTAATTCCCTTCACTGAAATGCATTGTACATGAATCTGTGAGAAAGTTTTTTTTTATTTACTTAGTCTGACCAACAACAAGAAGAAAAGCCATGCACAAATAGGAAAAATTCTGCTCTTCTGCAGAAATCTTTGCTGCTCAGGGCAATTGCTCTTGCAACCACAAGATAGATCGCAGTGTTGCTCAGAACTGGTACTTATTTTAGACTGCAGCTATCTGTTAAGAATAGTCATGACCTTGGAGATACAGTGTGTGTTAGCAATCCTTCCTGCTTTCACCGACTTGCACATTAGGGGAAGGTAGAGCCAGTCACCTTCTTAATAGAGTCTTCTTAATTCATTTGCAGTTTAGGGCAGGAACAAACTGCGAGTCCTGATCAATGACCCATGAATCCAGTGAAGATTCACCCAGTGACCTGCAGTTAGCAATGATTCAAGGCTTTAATGAATCTATATTTTTCCACTCTTTTCACGTTTTCAATCTTTTATTTCTATCTTCATATCAGATCAGTAGAATCCATCTGTTAAAGCTAAGTACAGTGACGTGAGGTCTGAAAAGGTCAGGAGCAGAACAGATTTCTTTCCTCCAGATGGAAGCTTTAAAACAACAGGGAATAATTACATACAAATGCAAGAATGCTCAGGTAACTGATCGGATTTTATCTGCCTGATCCCTGCATGATGCGAATAGAAGATCGACCTGTCCCTGAACTCTTCTGGCAGCTTCACGGAATGACTTAAACAAGATCAGCTAAAATGATTATAGTAGATGGGGTTTAATGATTAGTCAAACCAATTCATCAGCTTGTTTCTCATTGGTACTTTCATTCCATCACGATACACAGGCTGGCTTTACAGACCAGCTATATCTTGTTGCCAAAACAATTTAAAATTTTGGAGGTTCAGCTTTTGAGTTTAATTGGGAAGTTGCTTCACAAAATACCAATGCATAGGACACGCATGTTGTGATACATTGACAATAGACAGTCATTGCGTTAAGTTGCTGGAATTCTCAACTTCTTAAGAATAAATTTTTGGCAAAGTTAGGTCGTTCCTGACCCCAAAAGTTTCTAAATCCATCTCTGTTCATGTACAGTTCAATTCTTGGACCAGCTCCTGGGCCCCGTTTTATACGGTAATAGCACAAAGTCTCTATAAAAGCTGTAACAGCTGTAGGCATGGAGAGTTAAGGCTTGAGCTTATTTGTAAACATATCTTTAAAAGATAAAGCTATGTCTTAATTTAATGATTGAGAAAAATGGTAACTATGTCCGAGTTGGCAAGGAAGAATGAAAAGAATATTAATACTATTTTCTTTCCAGGATGCGTGGTTTTGTATTTTACAATTTCACAAAAAACTGTGTAACTATTTTTCTGGCCACTGGCACTCCTTTATAAAATCAGATTTACAACCTTAAAATCACTTTAGTTCCTATTTGTACAATTTGGCATGACTCCTGTGAATTTGGCCAGTAGATTAAAAAATTAGAACGCTAACACTGGAACAGGCTGAAGCCTTCCAAGCTCACAGAAACGTCTATTGTATTAAAGACAGAGTTAAATAGTGAAAATCTGTAATAAAATCAGTCTAAAATATTCCCACCGTGATCCTAAGTATCTTGAAAGATGTGAATGAAAAACTCAGAATGCTTCATCTGAACTTTAGGGGGTCTGTTGAGGAAAGAGGATATTCCAGCTGAACATAATAGAACAAATTCCAGAATGATTAGAGACTGTGTTGTCTAATTAATTAGCTTTTGTGGTAGTTAATTAAGTGGTCAAGAGTAGTATATGAGGCAATAAAGTCCCCTTTTAGTATTTAGCAGAGCCAAAGGTTATTTATAGGGAACTGACAGTGATGTAATTCTGTTACACTGTGAAACTTGCAGGAGCACATTCATTAATATGTTTTAAGATTTGTAATGTTCTTAAACAGGAGAATAACAGTTAAGCCCATGAAAGAAAATCTTGTAATTAATATTTGGGCAAAATTAATATCTATAGACCCGTGTTCTCAATTACTCTCACAGGTGCCCATCCTTGGGATTTAAAATTCGACTTCCCGTCAATAAAATGACCAGGACTTACCCCAAGGCAGAAAACCTTTGTCTCATGAAGAACAAAGATGGAATTTTCTGCTATTTTCAGTAGCTTTCGTATTGTATATCACATAATCACAGAATGTTTGAGGCTGAAAGGGACCTCTGGAGATCATCTAGTCCAACCCCACTGCTCAGGCAGGGTCACCTGGACCACGTTGCACATGATCATGTCCAGGCGGGTTTTGAGTATCTCCAGAGGAGGAGACTCCACAGCCTCTCTGGGCAACCTGTTCAGTGCAAACTGTATTGCTTCTTACATTTATGAATCTGAACTTCTGTTTTATTAAAGTGATTCCCTGGTGCTTAAAACTGCAAAGTCAGTAAGACTTCTGAATATAAACCAATATATAGTAGCTCCAGGGCTTTTGCAAGGTTGCTTGGGATGTCACTGTAAAATCCTTGGTATAAGCTTTCTTGGCTGTATTCAGTAAGCTAAAACCACTGAGTATTATTGATAGCATTTTAGATGTCACTGTTGACTATTTACTGTTGATTAGGTGTCTTTCAGTTTTTATTTTTATGGGATGGTAGCCTGAAGACTGCATAACTTCCTTTGAATGCCATCGTATTTAATAGCAGGAATATGTACAGTGGTAAACAGTCATGGCATCTAAGTTTAGTCTCTATGAATAAATGGAAAGACGGAGATTCTGACTTAGGTGTGCTTAGTCCTTTCTCTTCTTGAGGACAGCCAGGTCAGATACCTAAGGCCCCTCCTGTCTCTAGAAGGGTCTCTTGCATGTAGAGGAGATTTCACCAGTGTTTGGTGTGAACCTGTATGAAGTGTGCAGCCATCACGTTGCTAGGACTCAGTCACGAGTAGGCTGAGTACACATACTTTGCCAGCCCACATACGATGCTATAATGCTAGCTTGCTTAATAGGGTTGCACATCAGATGGCACACTGCAGGGACAGAAGGCAGAGATCTACAGGGAATAAAACCAGGAAGAAATGAAGGGGGTGGAAAGAGTGAATCAGGTGTCCGTCACCCTACAATGACTTGTATTGAATAGGTAAGTGCTCGTAGGTGATACCAATCCTGTACCTTTTCCATATGAACACTTTCCCAAATATATGTGGTTTTTCCATTTCTCTGTCCCATACAGTAACTACGCAATGTTCCCTATTCACTTACCTATCTTTTTTTTATTGAGATCTTCTCCAGCTTGTGGTAATACATTTCTTTTCTTTCTTCTTTTTCTATTATTTGCAGTTAAAGACTTGTACTATATCTCCAAACCTTTCTGATAGATTCCATAGAGAAGAAAATGATTCAGGGGAAAAATCTTTCAATGCATTTTTTGAAAAATATTAGGACTAAAGCTACCTTAAAACTCCCTGCAGGTTTAATGAGAGTGCTTGTTAAATTTTCTGGGTATAGAAGAATAATTTGCTAAACAAAATCCCTGCTATTGTACCTTGGTTGCCTATCTTTTTTTTTTTCCTTTTAAACTTCAGAATAAATGAAAAAATTGATCTGTGTGGTCACTGAAACATTAAATTGTCTTATCTGTCACTTGTTCAACATTGGCTTCTTAAAAGGGAAAACAACAATCACAATCAGCAGTTTCTCAGTGCCTAGAAGAAAATAGAAGCTATAAATGGACAGATGAATTATGTGCTTCCAGTGGTTTTCAAGGGAAGCATTTACTGAGGGAGAAAATTGTTTTAATCTTATAACAACTAAGGAGTGTGGAGTTTGTAAAAACATGGAACACCTACACATAAACTTAATTTTTGTTGCATAGGAACATATACAAAGTAGCTTTCAACAAAAATGATTGGGGAAACGAGCTCTTTCATTGTTTGGTATGTTATTTTATATCTTTAACAAATCTCTGTGAGGCACTCAGGGAAACCTAAACACAGTGGGTCAGTTAAGTGTTCAGCCTTAACAGTACTGAAGAAAAAAATAGGAGTGAATCTTCTTTTAAAATGGAAATAAGTATAAATTTGGGTCATATGATGTGAATCTTTTCTATCCTTATTTTGAAAGAGTGGAAGAAAAGAATAGGAGGAAGCTAGAAACAAACCCAAACAAAGAGCAGCCTCTGCATTCTTGTTTTTCATTTCTTGTCCTGTGTGTATAGATTTGCTAAGGATCAACTGAAGCAAAATACGGATTTGCAAACCTGCCACTAGGAGGCATTTATATCCTCTTGCTTTGATTAATCAATCCTGGCCATTGGAGCACCCTCTCCCTCCTTTTTTTTTCTTTTTTTTTTTTTTTTTTTTTCTCTTGTCCAGCTGTTTTGCATTCAACAGCAGAATGAAACCAAATAAATTCTGGGGAGGGGAAGAATCAGAAAGCTTTCAGGAATTAAGTTTTTCATTCTTTCTTGAGCTGTGGGGGAATTAAGTGAATGAAGTCATGGACATCCAAAATAATATAAATGATCAGTTATAAAGATAGAAGTATAATCTCTGAATCCTGTGTTATGATGGGACAGTAATAAGAACCATGATCTGTTCCTTAAAATTAAGCTGTTTTTTGACTGAAAATCTAGAAGCCAGATAAGGCTAAGCTTTTTAACATCGTTGTAATGTACTGCTAAGTGTAAACGTGGAATTTTATTATGGTTGCCCTCTGTGCTGGAGTGAGAGAACTGTTTAATTTTTCAGAAATACTGAGAAGAGAGAAGATTGTTGGGGACTGGGAAGTGAGGGTGTGCTTTTGTTTTCTGTTCCACTGTGTACAGAACAGGGGGCAAAAAGGTAACTGTTTATGTAAAACATTGGTTTTTGCATGAGATGGTTTATCTGCCAAACGGTTCCAAAAAGTTTCCTTTCTAAGTGGAAGTGTGTGGATGTGTTACTCTGACATCAGCTGGAGGTGTTGATCCCATTCCTACTTCCCCTGATGTTAAAGTAGGTGTGCAAGATCCACTGTTGGTAGAGCTGCGAGCAAAACCTAAGAAAGGAGAAGTGACCTGGTTGGAATGTTTTTAGAAAGGTGGTTTTGTTCTGGAGTTCTCTTTAAGGTTTCCTAAGCCCTTCTTGCACACAGGGGTACAACTTTCCAAACAGCTAAGATGCCAGGCTAGTTCCCACCTGGTTTGTTTTGACAAAGCCACATTGTGAGAGGTGGGTATGGCCTGAGCCTCCGCTAGTACAATCACTTTGAAGACTGAGCAGAGTTCCATAAGGATTAGTGAAATAACAGCAGCAAGAGCTGCTTGTAGCTGATGGTAGCATGCGCGAGGGTATTTGTGTTGTTCCAAATGCAGTGAGTAGAATATTATGGGTGGAATATGGCAAATAAAATCAAGGAGGTATGGGAACAGGAAAGCTCAACTTCTCTGGTGGAAACTGATAACCAGGGATTCAGTTCTGGTGTGGAATTTTGCCAGCTGTTTTTACTTATGGGTTTGTTTGACCATGGGCAAGAAGGGGTGGGCAGTCTCTGCAGGAGATGGTTTTTATTTCACTTTGACCAGAAATAGCAGTCAACAGTGGTTGGCTGAAACTGCTGTATCTAGAGAAGAAGAATGCATACAGAAAGCAGGTACATGTTCTGTCCTGCAGAATGGTATGACTGATGACTGCTATAGAAGCTTCAGTATGGGGCTAATTCATGACTTGTCTGAATTCTCATACAGTTTTCTAACATGCAAGGAGTGGGGCGGTATTGATACCTACCTGTCTCTGAAATATACTTTGAGTTCTTAAAGCATTTGACTCTTCTCATTTTCATATATTTTTTACAACACTTTGCCAGTGCTGAATACCTTATCTGATGCATAACAAGACTTGCATTTTGTTTAAAAGGTTTTAGCATGAATTAGTACTTCAGGTTTTAAACAGAATGTCTGCTTGGGACTTATCCGCTGTCACATACAAAATGACATTTTCAATTTAATTTTATTTGATTGCTTGGGATAAGATGGACTGTATATAATTCCTCATGTTTTTGTGTTTGCACCTCTGTGCATTTTCTTTATTTCATTACATCTCAAGATTTTCCAGTCTAGCTGTCGCTTAGGGTTCAGCACAGAAAGAACCAGATGATCTTTAAGGTCCCTTCCAACCCAAGCCATTCTATGGAATGCAATTGCACGTTGCTAATAGAGAGCCAAGCAGTGCAATAGGAATGATTATCTAATGTTTACAGTCAGAAATCCTCCTTACGTGTAAGGACTGTGGTTTTCATGTGTAGTGAAAGACAAACTCTTTAATGCCTTAAAGAACAGATGTCTGTGTTACAAACAGATATGATCTGTAAACAGATTTTGTTTGTCAATGGAGATTCTGCCAAAGGGAGTTCTTCCATCAAATAAACAATAAGATCCTAATTATTGTAACTGTACATCCTATCCATTTTTTTCTCAGTCTTGTTTTGCTGAACCTTTTGTCTATATTTGTGAGGAAAATCTTTAAAAGGTGTTAATTTATTATACTTCTGTTAATACAGAGTTATTCCCCATTTTATGGGAGTCCCACAGAAGATCATGTGCACCAGTAGAAGCCTGCTGCATCCCTCAGTGTGGAATGAATGGTACACGTGACCATATGGAGGCTCTCTGCATAGAGGTATTTCTCAGTTCTTGGTCTTACTTGGTGCAGTTCTAAAGGTGATGAAAAATCAGACCAGAGACAGAAATGTTAGGAATAACCAAAATTGTTGTTAACATGCCTGTTGATGAAAAGCGGTAGAAAGGATGGTGATGAGGAAGGGAATTAAACATATGGAATAATTTAGAAAATTAGAGTTTGTAAATAACTGCAGCCTTGAGGCTTTTAATAAGCCAGTCACCAGTCTTCTCCACTGAGAGCGGCTGAAATGTTTATGGTGCTTTTTTGGGGTGAATGACATTTAAAACCTCAGTCACCTTTTCATTTTAAGTAACTGCATACAAACATATATTTATGAAATGTAATTTTTGATTCTCACAAAGAGAGATTCAGAAGTAGGAATGAATCAGTTCACAAGTGTTACCTTCACCATAAGTACTTCCTTATTGCCTTTAGATCCTGTAAGTTAAGGAGGAAAATAAAAATCAGAATTCATGTGGTTGTTTCTGTATTTTTAAGAGCTGACCAATAGTAGCATATGGGAAAAGGTAAGGTCAACAAAATCTTTCTTGAGAAAATATTGAGCAGATCTCCCAGTTCTCATCCTATTGCTTTTTCTTATAAAAATCTCATGACAAAGCTAAACTTATAATACAGACCTCTTAAGTCTCTACTCTTCAGACATGTGAGATTCCAAGTGCTGGGGCGCACATTTCTGTGCAAGGTTAGGTGATGAGCATGTGTCCAGCCATTAAAAAGCTGAGTCCTGCAGCACTTAGCCTTACGAGGGGAGCATGCCTTCTAGCAGGGCTCTTGTCAGCACTGGGACCTGCTAAACAGCACATTCCCCAGCTGCAATGCCAGTACCATGACCTTTCTTTTGCTCCTTGACCCACACATCAGATGCAGCTGGTCAGATAATCACAGATCAGACTGACCACCTGCATCTGGTGTGTGGGATCCAAAAGTGGGTGAGAGCTGTGGTACTGCCATATAAAAATGTGCAATGCTGGCAGTGACAGAGTGTGATACAAAAGAATGAGTCAGTGCATGAGACTTGACAGGTCTGCTTTATAGCACAGCTGGGGATTCACCAGATCCCACAGCACAGGGAGTGGGAAGGGAAGTGCTTTGTGTGCTGCCAATGCCCCCTCTTTGCAGAACAATCCTTAGAAGTCTGTTTCTGCCTGCATAACTTACCAGCCTACCTAATGAGATTTGCAGTGCAAATGCCATGGCTAAATTTGTCATACAGATAGTGGGGAAAGCACTTTAGTCTAAGAAAACATGATTTTTTTTTTTGCCTCTTCCCCGTTTGTTTCATAGAGAGCTCTTGTTAAGCATTCAGTTTTTGAGTCAATGTTATCAAAGCTACATGTTTTGACAGGTTCTCTCCTGTGTGTGTGTATATGGAAAGGTTCTTCATGTACCTCCTAAGTTGAGAGATATAATTTGAACAGAGAAAATTATGGTTCATAAAGTGCTCTTGTTAGGTGACATGACTATGCTTAGTCCACTGCAGGACAGCCTACACAGAGAAATGCATATTTCCATACAAATTACAGTATACTGCAGCCAAGAGATCAATTAGAATGTCTGCGACCAAGAACTCTCAAGTGTCTCCATTCAGTCTGCCATTCAAACGAGACGAGAAATGCGTTCAATTGGTGTAAAGAATTTGAACTCTTTCAGGGAATGTGTAGAGACTGCCGGAAAGTGGCATTCCCCGCGGGGTGGGACTTGCAGATTCTGTGAGATCCAGCAGGGAATTTTAAGGGTTCTGTAACCTAACATTTTGTCTCCTGTTGAGAGAACAATTGCAGAACCTGCGGAATATTGTGGAAAGAATGATGATTTTTCATTGGTCAAATGGAACTGACTATGCTGGCTCTACCGGGTGTTTTATCAGTCAACTCGATTGTCTTAAATCTGTGGTATAATTCATTTGAAAGGGACTCAGAGGACCTCACAAGCTTTGTTGCAGATACTGTACCAGTATCTCTAATATTGAAGTGCAGGTAATCTGGAATTAAACGTCATAGGAATGAAACATCTTAACTATTTAACAATGCACAGTAACATGTCAAAGATTAAGACAGGAAATTCATTTAAAAAAAAAACAACTTGAAAACGCGAAATTGTATATTTTTAGGGCAGATGAGTACGATATTTTCTACTCATTTGATAACTGCCTTGAGATATTCATTTGACCAGAACCTGACAAAAATTATGCTTAACAATTCAAAATACCTTCCTTTCATCAAGATGATCTAAGGTCCTTCCCTTTGACTAGAGCTGTAAAGTTCAATTCTTACTCAAGTCAATGAAAAAGCTCCCCTTGACTTCAGTAAAGCAGCAGCAGAAGGTAGTAGAAGACATGAAAGTATCCCAGCTTGGGGATATTCTTACCAAATGAGGAAGTCATTGAAATGTAATACAATTTAAATATTAAAAATACCTCTAATAGTTATTTCTGTATAATACAGTTTTGTTATATTATTAACTGCTACATAGCTTATACTTAAAGTAGTGCAACATTCATATACATTACAATTTTCTTAAAACATACCTTTCCTATAGTATTTCTTATTTTCATCACTGAATGATTTGAAATATTTGTGCTGCATTTTAAACAAGCACGCTTTTCTCGGCAGTTAGTGAAGCTTTGTTTCATGGCCAGCTTTTCCCCTTTAAAAATATTGTTTGACTGTAGGAAGGATGTTAAACTAAACGAAACAATTTATTGTAATAAAAGGTACTGATTAAAAGAACTCTTATTCAGAGGTAGGTTTTCTTTCATTCCTGATTTATTAAGGGTTTTCCCAGACCCAGGATTGGTAAAGTGAGTCATAAATCTTTGAGAAGGTGCAGGCATTTTCTTTAGGACTTCAAATGTCCTGATAAGTTTATGTTGGTTGCTGTCCCGAAAGTTTCATAATGTTTTAGGCTGCATCTCTGTGCATGTGTTCATCACAGAAGGGCTCTTTTTCATGATGACATGACTGGGGGGTGTCCGATTTTGAACAGCCTTCTTCATAAGGGATGTAGGAGCTGTCCTCTGGCAGAAACTGGCTCAGATGCACAAGGGTTTGCAGCATGTTAGGCCTCAAATGCTTAGAAGCAATTGGTGTTTAGCAGCTCAGACAATTGACTGAGGTCAAAATTTTCACCTTTCCCTCTGGACCTTTTATGCTGCAGAAAGTTCCCAAAACCTTCGGAGAGCTGTGGGAGGATTTTCTTGGCAGTCTGTCACCTTCCCCTGACCTGGCCAAGTGCAGGCTGGGGTAACAGCCCCTCAGACCAGGCTGCAGGCAGGGGGAGAGACCCCCCGGGTCCCAGGGGCCCCGGCGCGTTACAGCGAGCACCCGGGCTTACTGGGGAGCTGGTGGGTGCAGGGTGCCTTAGCTTAATTTCCTCACTCGTCTCCCTTTGCATGCATGTGGTGCATGCGCTGCTGATCCTAGTGCTGTGCGCTGCCCTGGGTCTTTGCCACCCCCTCCCACAGATAGCTGGCTTCAGCGCCAGGATGGCCAGTCATTATACAAAGCAATAGGACGCCCTCGTCTGGATTAGTGTCCAGCTGCAAGTACCTCGTGCAGAAAGTGATACAGAAGGGGAAGCATCAGACGAAGGGAGATGGGAAGGATAAGGGACTTTGAAGGGCTTCTTTATAAATTGTGTTTTATGGAAAGTAATAGAAAGTGTGTAATCCAGTATATGTTGTGTAACATATTGAACAACCTGTGGGATATTCCAGCGTATTTATCCTACCAGTATGACTGCTAAGAGCTACATCATAAAATTGAATGGAAACTGAATATATGAAAGTAATGTAAATTTAAATGTGTACCTATATATAAACTTACACATATGAGTTTTAGAAGTTTATATATATATATATAATATATATTTGTGTGTCTGCATATGTGCCAGAAGGAAAACAGATTTGATTTTTGATGAATATTAGATCAGAAAAATATATATTACTGCATTCCAGGTCATAATGTAACTACACTAATGATTGGGTCAGGAAGACCTTTTCCAAGGACATGCAGTAACAAATACCTAGTGTGAGCTTTGAACTCTGCCTTCTACAGGCAAGTTGCTTCTTATTTGAAAGTAGCAGACTGAGTGCTGCTTAGATGCTGCTGCAATCCTTGTGAATAAAATAGCCTTTTAAAACAAGCTGTTGCTTCTAACTGTGCAGTTACAGCCATGAGTCTGTAGCCTCCCATGTCAGAGTCAAATTCTTAAAAAGGACCATCCTAGATAAAGTGTTACATACGACTTAACTTTCCTGGCCAAAATTGACTTCCTAGCACTATGAAGCCAGATGGAGTTTTTTTTTTTTTTTTTTTTAATCAGGATTAGCTGTTTAAAAAAAAAGTCTGCAGGGAAGGACAAGAAATAGTGAGTGACTTTTGTCAACTGCTTATCATTGGATTAGCCAGAACCTTGCATGAGTATTTCAAAGGGAGGAAGTGGCAGGCCCCATGTGAATCTTATGCTCACAGTAATTATAATGCTTTTTTTCCTGTAGGGGAGTACAGAAATTGAGGTATGGTCTCGCTGTTCTTTATGTTGATAGATCAATCAGCAGATGCACTAAGAAGTGTTTGCTTTGCACTCCTTTCCCCTAAATCTAATAGTCTTCATGACCAGTACCTACATGAGCTCTCCTTTCCCAGTGCAGCTCTAAGACCAGAGCTCTGAGCAATGCAAGAGAAGTGCCTGAAGGACTTTCAGTGGGCTGGCCCATTGGGATCCATGGCAGAATACTTAGGGTTCAGACAGCAAGGTGCTGCTGGAAGATAAAGGACTGAGTGCATGTCTGGGAGACCATTTCATCTTTCTCAAGTCTGAGAAGCAACTGAACGTGAGACTGATAAAGTTATGTGTATAAACACACGTTGAACATGGGTATTACTTAAAGGCAGTCACTTTGACATTGTTTGGTGACAGCTGGACAATTTTCGAACTGATTCTTATTAGCCAGTGGTATGTTTAAGTTTTTCTTTCTTTCCAGTAAGATCACTAAATGTATGATGTAGTGATAAGCAGAACTGGTAAGTGTTGGCAGGTATGCAAAGGGTATCATAATGGAATACCAGGGTTATAAAAGAAATATATAGTTATTTCAAGAGCTCATCCCTTTCAGGTTAAAGAAAATGCGATGGTAGCAGTGATCTGCATTAGAGACAGTCCACTATTAAAATAAAGCAATCAAAATACAGTTCATTTTGAAGAATATTATCGGGGAAAAAAATTTACTTTAGTTTGAAGGGTGAATCACATTATGCACTTCCTTTTTTTTTTTAATTGAATGGTGGAACTTTCAATAAATACTCTGAAAACTTAAAGTTGGTATATTATTAGCTGTATAGAAATTAAAGCTTTTAAAGATCTGGGAAATCATCCTGGGAGTATTGCTTTGGTGTATTTTAATAAATATTGTCGTTGATGTGTTGAACCACACGATGGCGGCGTATTGCTGGATAAAGATTAGGAGTCTGCTAACCTAAGCTGAAGACCAACCTCGCAGATCATACTTTTACTTAGTGTTACAGAAACTTTTTTCTTTTAGGGTCATTGAATCCTAATTTTAGCACAAGAAGGATTTTCCCAAGGATCTGGTTAAATATATCCACAAATAAGCTCTTTGAAAAACAACACAAACTTCTTTCAGATAAACCCAAGAGCATAAGAGTAAATTGAAGAGGTTACAGCTTCTTCTAGATTCCAAATTCCATGACCTTGTGAACAGTAGATCATGTTTGGATGCAAAATATAACTCCACGTTTCCACTCCTGCTGAAGCCAATATTAAGATGGTTGTGGTATTTGCTGAGAATTGGATTAGCTTTATAATTAGGGACAGCAAAGAAAAATCACAATTCTAATGTGCTTTGTGAGAAGCACCACAGAATGGCCTTTGAAAGGCCACTTGGAAGAGTCTGGGTCAATACATGTGACTCTTTCAAAAGGTGTGCACTCCAGTTTCATCTGAGGCCAGTGCCTCTCTTGAGGTGGAGAAAGAAGCGGCAATTAACTCACTGACAGATAAGAAGAAATAGTGTCTGAGTGCTTAGTCTGATCTCGCCTCAGCATCAATTACTAATAACTGCTAAACTGAGCATTTCATGGAAGCTGAGTTTTTGTACATGACCTTTTGCCTTGGTCAATAACTGCCGAGTCAAGCACCCTCTGTGTTGGTTCTGGCTGCTCCTGTAAAGCAAAAAAAAAAAAAGGTGGGAAGAAAATGATACTGCAGAATTGCACTGTCCCATTCATGTATTTTTCTAAAATAATCCTATCCATGATCCACAGCAAAAGTTTAAAACCATTGCAAAAAAAAAAAAAAAAGGAAAGAAATATGAGATACTCATCTACCCCATTTGTTGAAATTTTCCTTTCTTCCAGCGTGCAAGGAGGGAGTGTCACAGCATGGTTTGATAGTTGAGTTCTAGCAGATTAGGGGCAACACAAATTGCAGAATTAGGACTCCTGCCCTTCCTCCTTCCGAATGAAGGGCTGTTAGCGTAAGGCCTGCTCAGTCTGAGCTGTTACATAGTGATGTGAGAGAGGCTGTTCCTGAGGTAGCCAAGCTGGTCATTTTGGCTGACATTTTCAAAGGTGTGTAAAATTTTTAAACTTTATCTCCCATTGAGCTTATCTTTCACTAGGAGCCAAAGAAGAATCTCAGCTTTGTGGTTTCTTTAAATACAGATCTTAATTGAAGAACTTGCACAGTTGCAGTTGATATTAGCTGTATGTCCAATATTTTGCAGTGAACACAGACTGCTGATTTCCCCGTGCAAGCAGGGCATCTAATAAGGTTGGTGAGCTTCTTGGGCCATGCCTTTTCCTGAGAGCACCTTGGGGACCAGCTGCAGGCTGGGTGAGTAGCTGACGGCAGCAGCCAACTTCCATCTGCTGTTCTTTCCTAGGTGACACCCCACAATTTCCAAAGATGCATGACAGGCAAGGAGTTCAGGGTACTCCAGAAAAAAAAAATGGTTTCAGGAGCAAGATGTTACACTGGAACAATTCATGTGTACCACAGGATACTTTTAAAAAAAAAAAGCCAGAAACAGGTTGCATGAACCGCTATGGGAGCGCACCAGTGCCCTGCTGCAGTCTGTCCCAAACTCTGTGCAGATACAGGCCCAGAGCAGCTTCAGGCCACGGACAGTAACTGATCTATGCAGGTGCAATAAAACCAGGGCTTCTAGGAAGCACAGACGTGCTGTATGGTTAGCTACAGTGTGCCAGGAGAACACAGCATGTTCTCTGGCAGCAGGTATGAGATACATTCCCCTGGAAAGACTGGACATCTCTAAACCAGCTGAAGAGGTTGCCATGAAGCTCTTCTCTAAGCCCAGAATGTTATTTCCAGTCCATCTGTTATGCCTCCTGATGCTTGCCGTTAAGACTTAAAATTTTCAAATACTTCCCGGTATTTAGTATATTCCCCTTCATCCTGCTACACCTTTTTTACTTCACACTACTCTGAATGTGACCCTGTATTTTTTAGATTCTTGTCAAAGGTTAGGTACTGCTAGTTACACTAGTTAGCCACTGCCTTCTGAAAGTAATTAAATGTGTACTACTCAAGCACCTTACTCATTTTTACTTCTCTCTGAATGCCTTCCAGTTAGGCTTTGTTACAGTCTTAAAGATTAACAACAAGGGTTTAATCCTGTTTCTCAATTTCCAAGTCACCTTAATGTAGCTCAACAAATAACTACTAACATGAAGATAACAGCAGGTCCAGCAAGAGTTTAAAAGAGCAGCATGATTCTGAATAAGCTGTAAATGTTTGTAAGAAATAATTTTTTTTAGCTGCCCTTTTGGCTTAAGACACATCCTGAGAAAACACCAGTGCCAATGCGTTTCATAGCAGAAAAAATGACATTAAGAGTTTTCAACAAACTTAATCTGTGGGACAATTGGTATGAAAAGCAAAACATGTATCTGATTAAATTAAGGACAAGGTATATTTAACTGTAGATTCCAGTAATGTTTATTCAAAAGATTGTTTTCCAAAAGAAGGTGAGAATGTAAGGCTCTATGCTTCTGATAATCTTTTCTATACCAAAAGGCAACAAGGAGCTGTTGATGTAGGCTTTAACCAACATTTGTTTATGCACAGTTATATATTAGACACAGGCAATTTTCTGTGTTGGCTTAGGAAAGGTCAGATTTTTGCCATTCATGTGGAGCTGGAGGCTATTCATTCCCTACCATTACTTGAGAATTCGTTCATTGTCTCTGAGTGGCAAGAGTTTGCAGGTGGCGAAAACAGCAGACACCTTTCTGGTGCATTTCTGAGCTGACACGAGCTATTCAAGTGGGAGGGTGAATAGTTTCTGTCCCCTGGTGAAGCTGTGTCCTTTCTTCTTTTTTACTTCCCAAGCTCCTAGAAACTACTGTAGTATGTAATTAGGACTTCAAATTTGTATTATTATCATAAGCAAGGAAAACAATTGAGATTTAGCAAAAGAAAAAATATGAAAGATAAAATATTAACTGTAATAAAAGCAAGTCACAAGGTAGCACTGCTCTATGTTATGGTAGCCCTTCAACAAAAGTTTCAACCATATTACACCTTGTATGATATGTCTTCTGTATGTCTTCTCTGATATATTTGTGCTGGTTAACTTAATGCCAGTCTCCTGACACAGTTGCAACACAACTGCTGTGTGTCCTAATGTTGAAAATAAATAAAGAAGAATGCTAGTAAAAGCTAAATAATTTTAAATGAAAGCTTTAGGATAGTCAATAAAACCCAGAAATGAAGACGTCAGGGCAGATGCCTGTCTGTCAGTGATTGCTACCTCTGAATCCCAGACATTTCTGGTTCCCTTAGCTGGCTGCTTTTTGTTCTCAAAACTTTCTGCAAGAGTTGTTCAGCTGCTGAAATGGACCTGTTAGTAAGAGGGTGGGCATTTGCTGTTACTTCCTTGGGCCTAAGTAAAGATGTCTCTTGCCCGCGCAAAACTGCTTCGAGAAATATGTAGGACCTCTTCAAGAAATAGAGAAGTTGTTAGTGGCGTCCTTGGTTTTGTTTTCCCACCTAAGCCTCTTTCTGTGCTAACTGTTAATGGCTGCAGAGTATGATTCTGGTGTGGTATTAGCATTGCAGGGCAGGTGATAATTTTGGCAGTTTACTAGCCATTGCCTGTTTGGGAACATTCTGTCTCACCATTTGATATTCTTGTAGCACGTCATTTCTTCTAGTTTCTTGGCTTACGTACGTAGCTTGTTCATAACTCTTCAGGATACTTTCTGATTAAGGACGTTTGGTAGATGTTGGAATTAAGGTTCTCTCTTCTGCCCTTGAACACTACCTGGGGAGTCTAATCAGGCACTCAGAGTTACTCGTCTCACAGTGGAAAATCTTTGAATCTGCAATGTTGGGGGGGTATAATCTTTCCTGTTTGTACTGTTTTGTTTTTTTTTTTTTCCCCAAGATATCTGAGATCACTGGCTAGCCTGGATATGAGTGTAGCCTTGAATGAATATGGTAAATTATTAAAATAAGAAATGCTGAGCTCTGAGGCACTATTTGTTCTCAATTAGTATGAAATAATTTTATGAAAAAAACTGATTTGCAATCTATTATTGTATTGTTACTGGATGAGTTGTATGTCAACAGTGTTGTCCTAAGGTTGTCTGTCATCTCTGTCCAATCCCAATCTTAACAATTTCTTGTTCTATGGAAAAACATCTCTAAGTCACTCTTATCACGCACTTTGAACTCTACTTGGTTCTTATGCAACTTAAATGACAATATGAACTGGACACTGTTTTCCAGGTGAGAGTGTCATGTTTAACAGCTTTGTGTCTGAGGTGTAACTTTTTAATTCTGCTCCTCCATATATCTTAACCTTTTGCTTATTTCTGGATAGCTGCTGGATGGTATGTGGTTCACCAATGACAGCAAGCTTTTTTTTTTGTTGTTGGGATGACTTCAGAATTTAGCAGTGTATACAGGATATTCAAATTATTCCCCTGAAGTTACCTTTCATTTGTTTTCCTATTGCAGTGCAGGGACGCTGTTGCTAATCCAAAATGTAATCTTCATACATTACTAGTGTCTGCTGACTTTAGCTATGCATCATGTTTCATAGTGTTTTTGTCTGAGATGTTGTCTTTGTGTTTCTGTAGCATTGGGAATAGAACAATGAAATTGCTTCAGATTTACACGATTGGAATTGTAAGCAGAATTTGATTTTTCCTCCACAAAGTTAATCTTGCACGTTAACTTGGCCAAAGAAAAAGGTCATATCAAAGGGCACAAACTAATCAGCTGGGACAGTGCCGTTAGCTATGCACTAAGCACTGGCTGTGTATTTCTGCAGCTCCTGTCATAAAATTGTTTTTGCCTGTTGTGCACAATGCATGGGGATGCTCAAAAAGCAGCTACCGTGAGAACAACACTGGAAAGGTCTGAATATTTTGTCAGTGATTGAGTGCTTATAGGTTTTCGTGGAGAGCACTGAATGAAGCCTTGAGACTACTTCATTTACACTGAAGTACAAAAGGTAAGCTAAATATACAGATTTGTTGTAAAAGTCAGGCCTTGGGACAAACAGCGTTTGGGCTGAGCGGTGTGGCATCTTTGTTGCCCTTGTGAAATGTGGGGACAAGATCACAGATTTGTTCTCTCCAGTCAGTTCAGCTTTTATTCCAGATTTCTGTTGATTGTTCTTGCATTTGGGTTCTGTGTGTGGTTTTGTTTCTGTTTTTAAGATGAATCCAGTTCATCGCCAACATTGGCAATTGTGGTATTGGTTCCTAATTGGACCTGTGGTATGTGTTTGGGACTAAAGGGGCAAATAAAAGTAATGCTTATTCAAGAATGTTACTGGGTTCAGGTTTGTCTGTCAAGTCAGCCTCTGTACAGTTGTTTTCTATTTTGTTCTTGCCTGGGTATGTTTAACTTCCATGGGCTTTAAAGAGGGTCATGCAAGGTTGTCAAGGGACAAAACAAGCACTGCACAAATGAAATAGATAATGAGAGTGGAGTTTCTGAAGATGATGTTGTGCCATTCTGAAGATGTCCTTGGCTGTTTCAGAATGCTTAGATAGCAACAGCCGCCAGGAATGCTTTTATCGTCTGTGTTTGCACAAGAGTCTGCAACCTTTCCTTTCAGATGCTGGCCTTACACAGTTTTCTGTGCCTCTGTCACCTCTTGAGTAGATTAGTATAGTACATGGTATCTTGAATAATGCACTGCAATTGTTGGAAACTTTGGCTGCTGTGGAAAGTGGTTGCTGCCTTATTTGAAGAGATTGATTCAAGTGTTCAAAGTCGTGAACAGTTTGAATCCAGCACGATTTTGAAATCATCTGTCTGGATAGCTTCTAACTGCAGGAGTTGATGTAACTGCGAGAGCACAGGATTATAGCCTCACCCTTCCTCCCTCTAAACCTTGAGGGAGTTGGATTCAAGGAGGTAGGGATCCTTGACCCCATTGACATGTGTTTAGCTTGCATCTTTTGCACATTTGAGCTTTTGATCACAGCGTATTTTTCTATTTGTATAGGTTCTCCTGGAGAAATGATTGATTTTAGTAGGAAGGAGTGAGGAACCTTTACTGAAGAAACTCTGCACGGAGTTTAATTTGGGCCTTTTTCGCAGAGTTTTTTGTAGCTCGTGCCTGCTGGTTTGTGGGGATGGCTGCCATGCAAGCAAGTATGAAGTTGTGGTCAAACTTTTTCTCTTGTACTGCAGAGCTACATGTCTTTGTTCCCCCTTGGTTACTTTTAAATGTAAATCCACATTTGGCTTCAGCTTTGTATCATAAGTCTATTTAATTTAGGCCTATGTATTAAATCTGACATCTCTGCAGTGCTGAAGTGTATATTTCAGATTATGTTACGCTGCAGAACCAAGCAGTGGAGTCAGCCTGGCAGTTTACCTGAAAACAAAGATACTAAGTAGATACATATCCCTCAGTGGGTTCGTGCTGTTGTGTCCCCCTCTTTCCAGATTCAAGGTGAGTGGCTTGCATTGTCAGTAATAACCTCTTCCAAATTCTGAATGGATTTCGTATTTTAGAGAGTACTTAGGAGATCTTTCCCCTGAAGAAGTGTTTTCAATAGACCTTTAACATTTCAAATGTTTCAGACCTTTAAAGGTATTTGAACACTTCGGTGCCTCGCACTGCCTGTCTCCCATGAGCCTTGTAGCAAGATGGAGTCCTCAGCTCCAGGATTCCCTCAAGCAATTTATAGGGAAGAGCTGGGCAACCAGAAACCCCCTGGATGTCAGCTGTGTGGAGAGAAAATCTTACTAAGCCAAGAGAGTAATGTCAACTGTGGTAGGACTAAGGTGGTCTTTGAGCAAGGTGGCACTTCCTGTGGGATTCCCAGACGTGAAATTTCACATTAGAGTTAGAGGCTTATGTCTAAATCATCACCATGATTCACGTGTGAACAAGAGACATGAAGAAAATGGTAGACATGCATACAGAATGCTGGTATCTCCTGAGAATGCTTTGGAAAGATCTTGAACTTCCATATCCCTCTTGCAGGAGAAAGTTTGTCTCGCTGTCAGAACACCCATTTGTCTGAAAGCAGGGAAAGATAGGCACCTGTTTCTTCTACTGTGTGTGTCTGTACAGCTAGTCACCTTTTGGCTTAGGCATCCTCAATGCATCCGAAAGGATCGGAAAGAGCCAGCAGTGAAAACATGGGAGCTGATACTCTAAAAATCCTGTCCCTGATCCCAAGGCATCAGCTAGAGCTGAAGCTGCAGGCATCTTACTAGCTGTGAAGGAATAACAGCATCTGCCAGTTGGCAGTAACTCGGGTACCTACAGGCTTAGAAATATGCTAACGTAGCACTACGAGAAAGCAGTGACCCCTACAAAAGGGGCCGATCCATAGATCTTACTTGGTGCCACTGCTCAGCCGTGCTGGTTGGGGTGGGCTGACCAAATACAGAAGCACTACAAGCCAAAGAGCCTTTAACGAGGAGATTCAGCAGTGAATTGAAAGGAACTGTGATTATAGCTACTCATCTGTAATTGTTTTGTCTGTAAACAATACCACATCAGGAGGAAATTATGGTATGCATCCATGTAAAATTTGTTCATACATAACACAAAAAACTTCACGTTTAAGTACAACTGCTTCCCTTTTTTGTTGATAGTAACTGTGTGTCCTTAAAACTGTATGTCCTTAACTCCTTGAAATTCCAAATACCTATAGGAAGACAGTCTTAAGAGAACCATCTCAAGGCAAAGTTAATATTCATTCCAGCAAATATCCTTATAATTGTAAGCAGAGTATAAAACCTTGTGAAAGCTCTTCAAACACACAGATACACAGAAACATAATGCAGGGGAAAATGTTTGTGCCAATGATGTTGTCAAAGGACCTAGAAATGAGATAGCTTTCTGGCTGGCTTTGGAAAACAATTTTACAATTATCTCCTGTGATTTTTTTCAACGAAGGTTAGGTGCCTGAGTTTGAAAATAAAGATAGGCATCTAGCTATCTCTGAGTGCTCTAAATACTAGACATTTGCTCTTTCAGATGTTGAGCAGCTGCATCTCAGAGAAAGTAGCAGTAAGTTAGACTCTTTGAAAATCTCAAATTAACCATTCAGAATTAGAGTGCTTCTGAACTGTTGTTTTCCCTACCTTATTGAGAGATACCGAGTCCTCACAATACCCGTGCCGTGCTATGGAAAATGAGTTATGGATGCCTGTGAAAAACTGACTTTAAAACCTCGTTTGAGTTGCTTTGAGTGCAAAATTGAGATGATGGGAGTTAAATGTGCTGCTTTTGTAGTAATTTAATATCTAGCATTGAAAAGTTTGAACAAGGAAGGCTGCCTATAAATAGTCAGTCATGGTAGTGTTTGGATTGCTCACATGTCCATTGTCTGCATAGTCAGTTTACGACTGGGAACACAATTTTAAATTAATGTTATTCCAGACCCATTTATCTGCAGAAAATGCCCCTCAGATCTTGCATCGGTGAGCAGGAAGATGTATTTGATACAAGCACTCCATTTTCCCTGTAGCTATATACAGTATTTCATGGCTTATTAACATAATATATCTACAGTGAAGTTTGTAGGCCTTGACAGACAGCACCTCGGGTGAGGAAAAGGATGGCAGAGAAAATTTACTCTTACGGCGTCAGTCTTTCTGGATCTGTTCTTGGCCAGCTTGACACCAGAGGCTATAAACATAGACTGGAATCTGAAACCTTTTCTGCAGTGACCTTGTTTTAGAAAATACTATTCTTATCTCCTCATGCTTATTCCTCTCTCGGCAGTCACTCCTCATGGTAAGTTCCTTACCATGTGCTCCCTCTGTTTCTTGAGCAATGCCTTCATTCTTTTTTTTTTGTTTACTACCTATTTTTATTTAAGTCATGCAATCTGAAGACCTACTTTATGCTGGTACAAGGGTTATGTTAGCAAACCGTTTGATTTGATGTAGGCTTGTCTCCTCTGTTTCTTTTCTATTTCTTTGTCAGAAGGCTTGTTCAGGAGGAGGGCTGTGCCTGTATGGAGCGCTGCGTTAAATTATACTTTAGTGGCAGTAGTTTCGTACATTCAAATTTAAAATTGCCCATTCTTTATGTTAGTAAAAGAAGGTCACTACTGTCTAAATAACAGAGCAGTCATATGTAAGCTCAAGGCAAAGGATTGGAAATATGGACTCGGCTAAAAATACAGTCCTTCAGAAGAGAGATGTCAAATGGATTTAAATGGTATTTTTACACGTATTTCACTATTTATAAACAGTGTCAAGTACTTCTTTTCAAGTGAAAGGTTATGCTGCCATTCTAAACAAACTGAATACAGCTTCCTTTGGTGATGGCTTTTATATTGCGCTTGCTCCCTGTCCATATGACACATTTTTTCTGGTGAACTGATTTTAAAGAAGCACCTACATTTAATTTCAGTGCCCTTTGTTTCAAAGAGAGGAGGCCTTGGATGAACAAAGATCATCTGAGGTGTGAACACATTAATCTCTGTGCATTTGATCTGTTTGGGTTTCCAAATGTCCTTGCTGAGACCTGCTGGTATTGCACAATCCTGAAATCAGTCTAGTCGCCTTCTCAGCATGTTCTGTCCTCATAGTTTCTTAAAAAGAAAAAACTAAACACACACACACACACACACACCCTCCTGTGTGGCAGACCTCTTAAAACATTTGAATCTAAATTTTGTGACAGTCATGCTGTAGACAATCGGTTTCTGTGTAACAGCGCTGATTAATGAAGTGCAAGCTCAAGAATATCCGAAATATTGGCAAACATTGCATCCTCTGTGATACAGTTTCCAGATATGGGCGCAGCTATTGTCAGTATTTGGTGGCCCGATTTAAAATTATTGAAACCAATGGGAGATTTTCCATTGATTTGAAAAGACTTTAAATCCAGCTGAAAGAACCTGTGATCACCGTTGCCATCATGTCTTAAATACAAAAAGGCAGGGCATATTTTTGTGGTCAGTGAAAAAACTCATTTTATAAGATATGCATGCATGCATAGTATACTAAAATAATTTGTTGTGTCTTTTTCTAAATGATAATCTTCACAAAGAAATAAAAAACAGATTTTATTGCAACTAATGAGGTCAATATTACATGATGATTCTCTTGCAACGAAAAACAAATTAAAATGATTAAATGATTATGTTTCTTCAAGGGATTAAGACATCTTTATGGTAATTAAGTTTAAAAAAGTGGCAACATTTAAAGAAGTGTTAGTTTTTCTCCTGAACAAATTCTTGGTTTATTCAATTACCAGGCTCAAGCAGTTCAGTAATAATTTAGCCTAAACACTTAGAGGAATGTCAACAACATTCTTTTCTGCTGGCAAAGAAGACTAAAATAATAAATCATTATTGAAAATACCACAAGCAAAATTAACAGTTTTTTTTTTTTAAGAGGAAGGATGTTTCTTGCATTGTATGTTCCACTTGAAAGATTTTGGTGCAGTTTGTTGTATTTATATGAAAATGGACAAATAACAGGGTTCTCCAAGTCACAGCTTTGTTTCATCAAAGCAAGATTTGAGTTACTGTTTCCGATTTCAATTGCTTTTGTAAGCCAGCAGAGCTCTGCCGTCTTCTTTCTTTTTCTTTATCTATGATTGAATTCTGAAGCCAGGGACAGACTGTATTCTTGTTTACATCTGTGTAAATACAGGAAGTAGCTTATTTTCGTTTCTATTTTTTTAGGTAGTTGTTGTAGTAATTAATTCAACATTCATTTATAGAAACTATTTCAGTGATGTTAATCTTGTATAAGATGAACTATTTTTCTTAAGAGTCATATCTTTGTATATGACTGTTGAGTTTTTAGTTATTACATAGTTAGACTTTTGAATTACTTACTGCTGCTCATAGTAATTCCTCACCTTTGCAGGAATAATATGACTTCCGATTCATAGCCTTTATTTTTGCATACTAGATTCCATGGCTAGAAATCTTCAAAAACTGGTGTCGATGTCTTCCTTCAGAAAGTTTACAACAAGTGATAGAGCAGTATAATCTTACAGAATTGGCATCCCTTTAGTGATGAGGAAGGAAAAAAAAACATCAGGGGTCTCATCTGTCTCATGGTGAGATGGATAAGATATTAAGCAGAAATCCTTACTCTGTTCATTTGGGATATTAGGTACTTTCATTTATGTATGTGTGCCCTCATTAAGGATTCTGAAAATAGAAATATATGGTAGTTAAAAAGAATGTGCAGAGATGAGTGGCACATTAAGATTTTAAGGAAATCTTGGTGATTCTCAAGACACCATTATTTTCAGATATTTTAGCCAAAAGTAAATATATTACTCAGTGGCTGACTGATGATTTAGCCCTTTAATTTTTACAGATGTGTTAGTTATCGAAATTTTCTTAAATGTTTTGTAAGAACATATTTCAACCAGAGGATTCATACTAAAATATCTACTTCTACTACATCTCGGAGTATTTGCATTTTTTTCCTCATGTGCAATTTACTATGCTTGGTCTGCCAATGATTGAATAAATAGTACCACATGAAGTCCTAAATATAATTTCTATCAAATATTTTTTAAAAAAAGTTATGCTCTGAAAAAAAATCTAACGTGACTTATATTTGCAGTTAGTTTTCAAGCACATTTCTAAGGCATATCTTTATAAAAGACCTTTAAGCCTCTTCTTTTTGGAGTATATTCTTAGAAGCAAAAATCAAATCATATAATGTTCATATGCATGAAATTTTAAAGGTTGTACAGCCTATCAAAATACGTTTATTATAGTAAAAACATTTTCAGAACTCACTGGGCACTTCTTTTGAGTGTTAGAGGGCTTTTGGTTATTTTTCATTTCCCTTCAAAATCTAAAATGGCCCAGCCCTGCTGCCTTGTTAAATTGGAGCTCAGTGGAATTCATTAAGATTTACTCCAGTAAGTAATTGGTTTGTTCAGCCTAAGGTGTAGGTATAGATTCCCCTGTATACTTCAAGTAGTTTCTTGTAAAAACTGACCATGTCATTTCTGGTTTGCTCTATGACTTTGTTAGGCTTCCTTAGCATTTCTTCAGTTGGCCTTTGAGCTTCTTTTATTCCCCTCTGCACGCCTGTGTCTTGACCTCTTCTGCCTCCCAGATACAGGGTGAGATGGATGTAATCTAACGGGCGTTGTAGTGCCCAGTCTTCCAATTCGTGCTGTACTAATCTTGATGATCTGGGTTGACATTCTTATCCTATTTACATATTCACCACACAGTTTCTCAAATGTCTTAGGGGGGGAAAAAAACTTAACCTGATGTGTAGTTACACAAACCTCAATGACTGTTTCCCTTTAAGTAATGAATCTGTGGAAACTGCGTATCCTTCTAGTTTCAGATTTTCCCCTTGGATGCAGTTTATTTGAAGCATCCTGTCAATTGTGCTGCTTATCCCAGCATGTTTCAGCATGCTGCCTTTTCTTTCCAATGTTCCATTGGAGCACAGGAAGTGGGCCAGGTAGGAGCCTGGTAGCTGTCATATGTTCTATATATTCCTGTGATGACATTTTTATGTATCACAGGTGCACACTGAGAGATTATGCTCCTATGCGACTTGTCGAGGTTGATAATTTTCTGAGTCTGCTCCCCTTTACACTGTCAAATTCAGTGTAATCAGTCTGGTACAGGATATTTTTAAGGGACCAAAATATTTGGTCACTTATTTCCCCCCTGATTGCACTGCAAATAGCACTGCAATTTTGGTAATGCTATTGAATTCAGTGAAGCAGTCTGCAAAGCCCGGCTATGAACAATAGCACCAGACATGCCTCCTAAGGGGTACAATGTATTCTCTTGAGCAGAGGCCAGAAGCAGAGGGTACGCACGATTTTGGCTTGCCCTGTAGTTCCTCATTTTTATAGGTGGCTGTGTCACCTGCTACTTTTGTCCACTTCAGTGGCAGCCAACGTGCTCATTACTTATTTAATCACTGTATATGTTCACAGGAGCCAGATAACAAAATTAGGCTTATTGGTTGATGCATATGCAGCTTTGTTTCTTTTGGAGCTGTAAGAAATGTGTGGTAAAATAAGCAACTATGGATGCACAATCAGGCTGATATTTTTAAAATATCTCGATGATAGTATTGTTTTACTCTATATAGATGGTGGGCATTTGGAGAGTAATACTCAGATGACAGTATGATCTCATTAAGTTATATAATGTTTTTTTTTTTTTTTTTTTTTTTTTTTTTTTTATACAACCAAGGTAGAGTAAGAGCAGTGAATTTAAGGAGAAAATGAGTTCAGGACATACAATGTGAGTGGAAACTTTTTGGGACTGAATCCATCTTTTGCTTTGTGCACACAGCACCTAGCACTGGTGTCCACAATAAGACTGTTAAATATTGCACTGTGTTTCCATTGGAGAGACTGTTCAGCATTCAACGTATCTACATTGTATAGTTTGTAAAAGAAGTGGGGGGAAAAAAAGTGTGAGCAGTGGTTAGCATGGGGCTGCCATTCCTTCATTTGGAAGTATTCTCCAAATGAGTAAGTGTATTGCCAGAGATTCATGGGCACCAGAACCACACCGTTTCTACAGCACAGCGGGTTTGCTGCAGGAACATCCTGCTGTGAAATGGTGGAGAGTTCTGTGCAGGTTCTGTTCTGAGAATGATGCCTTTCCAACTGATGCTGGGATACAAGGAATGAGAAATGTGTAAAAGAGAGGTGAAAACTGTATACACCGTTCTTTTGAAGAAACCCTTCATATTTGTAGGTGCTCAGTAAGCTTCTTTATTGAAAAGTTGTGATAGTGACGAACAGCTTTTCTTTCTTCTTGTCTTTACAAATATTTCTTGAGTATTAAAAGAAGAGGAAAGGGGAAGATAGCAACTTCATCTAGGAAAACACAGATTTCTGGTTGACTCTGTAATAAAATTAATTCCTAAGTTATTAGTACATGAACCAGTAAGCAGAACTGAAGAGGTTAAGTGCTGAAAGTGGTAAACCATACAGCTGGAATGAAGGAGGAGATTGCAGTAACAATTGTGCAGATGACAAAAACAGCAGGTATTATATGTTTAATGGTGCTCCAGAAAGTACCTAAGAGGAATCTTTGCAGTATTAAACTATTACCTTTAGGAATTTTAACTGAGCAGGTAGACATAGCATTTGAGGGATTCCTGAGCTGCCACCATAGGAGGAATGCTTACCCGCCTTCTCTTCTTTTGCTTTAAATGTGGTGTCTTTTAAAGATACAACTTTCCCTGGTACTGGTATTGGGTATGTGGCACACTGATCTCCATGTCTGTAATAAGATCTGTCCATCTTGCTGTCGGATGCATTAAAAGCAGTATGCAAATGCCTACATTCCTTCCAGGTCTCTGTGCCGAGCGTTTACAGCTCGCTGATTCTCAGTGCTACCAAATCAGCGCCTTGCCGAGACCCTCGTAATCACACGTGAGAAGCACGTAGCTCTTTTCACTGGCTAGCCACAGCTTTGTGTAGCACTCACAACATGCAAGTATGGCCCTGAGAGGGCACTGTAGTGATCTTCAGTGTTCTCATGAAATTTTCATTGTTGCTAATGCCTAACATCTATGTGGTAGCTCTGTTAAAATCAGAGTGAGGTTACACAGCCATTATTCTTGTACTGTCAGTTTATGCCGGTGTATCTGAACCCCTTGTGTGATGAATTGGATGGTTTGAGGCTGCAGCTTTCTGGAAATCACCTAGGAGAAGTGCTCTGTGGATGCAAAATATTGAATCACTGTTCTTGATTGTGTTTGAGAGGTATCAATCCCGAGTAGGTGCTTGAGAGGGAACTTAAACCAGAAGCCTGTCCCAAGCCTCTGCAGTAATCGTCCTTCTCTGCATAGTCAGGCTACTACCATAATAAATACTGGACTGGGAGCTTGAATTTAATGCTGATGGGTGCCTTGGTAGTCTATCAATAAACTGTGATGTTTTGGAGTTGGGGAAAGGTTCTTCCTTTGTGCTACTACTCCCCTGCAATGTACTAAGCCAGCTGATGTTAGTTCACTGAGCAGGAAAAAATATTACTTTCCAGACCCATACTAAAATTGAATCTTGTGTAGGGGACAAACTAATTAGCTCATCTAGGTGTTCAGAGAACGCCTGTTCTTATGTAGATGGCTTGACTTTTGCCATCCTTTTCAAAATCTATCTGTAGTATTCTTACATTTTATTTAGACTCATTTCCTGTTATGCTTATAAAATCTCAACCATTAAAACCACAGATTCCAAACAATATGTCAAAATGACCATAAAAGTGACAAACTTCCTAAGGAATCAAAATAAAGTCTTTCCAGCCCCAGACTGGGCTTATTTGATATGGTAACCCTTTCTGAAAGTGTTTTTTCTTTAGTATGAAATGTACTTTAAAATTTGTTTTTCAATGGAGAGAATTGACAGGGGAAAATAATGTACTGTTTTATTTTTCTGTAGTTTATTTTTATCAGCATGATTTAGTTTTATCTACATAAAACAAAACAAAATTTAAGGTGCCTCAGTTCTAAGTTTTATGTTTTATATTTTAGATTGGGAATCTAATTTTTTTACTTGGTTCCTCTCATTAGCTTTGAAAAGGAGATGCTAAGCTCTCTGGGAAAGGGTCTTATTTCTGAAGCTAGCAGTCACATGCGTTCAAATATTCTCCTGCTGCATTATTCAAACACCTACAGCTGAGTGCGTAACTTAGGCAACCTGGCTTGATATTGAATAATGTAGTCACTGCCTTGACATTCGGAAAGATGTCTGTACCCAGCAAATGCTATTTTTATGTGCGTTGTCTTGTTGCTTGAAGCATCACGGAAGACTAGCCTGCATATAATGCTTTTTCCTGAAAGTACATGATTTGGGTCTGTGTTTGTTTTTCTTGATTGTTTCTTTTTCTTTTCCCTCTTCATTTGTTAATTATCTCAATACATTCTAAAGCCTCCGATCAATTGCTATTGAAGTGTATTTAATTTGAAGCAAAAGCTTCTGCTATTTAAGTCTCTTGTCAGGAAACCAAGTCTTTGAGTTGTTTTGTTTCTTATTTCCGAGGCCATTTAATGACAGCGTAAATATTCAGCCTGACTATAAATACGTAATTAAAGCAGACTATTGGCCAGATGTTGCCCTTTGTTGCATGGCATGGAGCGGGGGGAAGCACAGGAAGCAGCAATTCCAGCGCATGTTGTCCCTGTTTCTGGCAGATGGTGCGAGTGATCCCCCTGTTAGTGGATATCCACGAGGAGGTACGCGTGCAGCTGACGTGACTGGCAGCGCGAGCTGCTCTTCCATTGCTGTTCCTGCTCAGCCTTTACTGCATGCTCCTTCCCTCCCCGCTCCTCAGCAGCTTAGCGAGTCCCCTTGGGATGCTACTTTTGGGAGGTGGAGAACCAAGGACTACCACATTTGCTGTGGAGAAGATGGTGGGTTTTGGGAAGCGGGGGTCTTAGTGTGTGCAGGGTTGGTGCAGGCCTGAGTCAGCTGTGTGCACGTGAAGCGGTTTACTGGAATTTCAACTTGTGTGCACACCTTAGCTCCTTCTCAGAGGGAACAAAACTGCAGGGCACTGAGCTAATGGTGCGAGGGCTCTTGTCGGAACCATGCTTTGAGGGAGGAAACCTGGGGAAAAACAGGGATGTGCTGAGTAAGCATCTGCAGTCTGTAGGGTTTTGCTTCAACCTTCTCTAGTCCTCCAGGGCTTCCTGGGATCCTGCCTCAGAGTGGCAGCTCTGCTGGGAGGACCGGGGACAAACTTTGGGTGGAATTAACAAAAACTTCTGACAAATGTCAGTGTTCTCCTGAGCCTAGGAGTCAGCGAGGAGCTGAGGCTGTGCTCGAAGTTAATGCCCTCATTTATTCCATGTGAACTGCCGGCACTGCTTTCAAAATTTGAATGGCTGCCGAGGGCGGTAGATAAGGGAACTAGACCCAAGAAGCAGGGGAGGAGAACAGGAAAACATTTTCTCCAGCTGAAGGATCATTAATGGGAGGATATTAGCCTCATTTTTATGCTCGGCTTTGTAACGACTTCTTATTTAGTTTAGGAAACTCTTGCAACTGAAGCGGGGATCTAGTGGTGATGGGTGCGTCTCTCTCCCAGGTCCTGGAGCCCAGTTAATTAGCTAAAAGGCACTGGATAAAAGAGCCTGTGGCCCTGCGGAACAGCACGGGTCGTGGAAGAGCTCTCTCCCAAGGCAGATAAAGCAATGCAGTGCTAGAACAGCAGCCCCGCAGTGCCTGCTTTTGGGGAACCTGCACCCAGGCACCTCAGCCACCGCGTCCTTTGCAACCACCACCGTCGCCCTCTGCCCGCCAGCCCCCAGCTGAGGCGGGCTGTCACCTCCGGCCGCGGGCGGCTCTTCCTATGGCCGTCCCCACGGGCGCTTCTCCGCTTCGCTAGCCCCGCAATCCGCACCGGGGGCCGGGCCGCCGCTCGCTGCCCCC
>VXAA01001151.1:181874-249638 GCA_013399115.1 Anseranas semipalmata
CCGGCGCAGCATCGCTCCCCGCGGGGAGGCCTTTGTGGTGCCCCGGCCCCCGGCAGCGGCCCCGGAGAGAAGCGGGGCGGCTCGGGCCGGAGATCAGGTGCCGCTGGGGGAATGAAGGCAGGCAGCGGTTGGAGCCAGCGGTCCGACGCGCGGCGAAAGACCTGACAGCCGGGGCGGAGAGCGGGGTGCGAGGGCAGCCCCGGGGGCCTGGGAGCAATCGGCGAGGCTCCGTGCCCCCGCGTTAGCGTGGGCTGCAGGTCTCTGCCTCGGCTAACTGGGCATGGCAGGCAGGGTCGGAGTCCTGAAACAAGGGTTCTGTGATTTTAGTCCATTCGTGATCGCGCTGCGCCTGATGAGAACCAACAACGCAGCCTCTGCAGGACAGGGGTGGTCTCTCCTTGTGTGGGAAGGAAGCTGGGGGAGGGAAGAGGGATCCGGGGAGAGAAACGATTTGGGTGAATAACCCTCAGGGGAATGCAGACTCAGCCTGATTTCATTTGATCTCTCCATCCCTTCTTCCTAACTGAGCGTTGCAAAGATTTGAGAAAACTGATGTTGAGCCTAAGGTGGTGGTGGTGGTAATGTGTGGAGAAAGTTAAAAGGTTGAGTTTATACAGATCATAATGGGATTTGGGGAATGTTTTGAATAAAATAGCTTAACCGCAGTGCGTGTGGAATAAAAGAGTCATAGAGTATCCATTTCAAACAACACAGATAATAATAGTTAGAAGCTAGTTGAATCTTCAAGATGATCTTTAGTGGATCTGTCCTCCCTCATGTACGTGTTTCTTAAGTGCTTCCTAAATAAAGTCTCTAATGTCTGTTTGGTGTGAAGTTGCCTGTAACAATTCTCTAGCAGGCAGCTGACAGAGGCAAGAACAGAATGACAGGTTCATTTGTCTGTTAGATGACAGGGTGTTATGTCTTTTGTTTTCTGCAAAGTTGCAAGGTTAGTGCAGTGTAATGCTGAAATTAAGTAACTCGTGACATAGGGAGAATTTGTGCAGGAGGGATTTTGTTAGAAGGTGGAACACCATGTAGTAAATCAACGATTTGTTATGCCAGAAACCTTTATGTATTTTCCACTCTCTGGAATGCTGAAGCTGTCAGAGAAAAAAGACTTTAGGGATAAAACGTGATATAGTGAGTGTTACTGTATTGATGGTATTGAAGCTGCAGTCATTTATTGCAGCATAGTACAATGCGTAAAGGAAACGTCTGTGTGTAAACCAGCAAAGTGTTGCATGCGCTATCTGCCAGTCACTTTTATAGCTTCAGTTAGCACAGCATTGCGGTATCTGCAGTTTGGGTACTATGAGCCTGGATGAAATTGTTCATGCCCGGGAGCTGTTGCGTGTAAAACTGCTGATTATACTGACTTTCAGCACCTTTGGCTTATAATTGGGTGATGCTGATTCAGCTGACTAGTTTTCCTTTACGGTAGTACGCACCCTATAAGCTTTTGGTGTGAGTATTCAGTTCGTTCCCACTGGGCCAGCAGCTGGCACGCAGCAGGGGAGGGAGCTGCCCAGCTCTGCAGCTGCAAGGCTTCCCTAAGGCTGCAGCGAGGCCCCAGGAGCTCTGTTCTGTCCAGGGGCTGATTTAGCTGGCGCACGTGTGGTGTAACAGGGCTTCATACTGGTCTGGAGGGTGTGACCAGCATGTCTCAGACATGACTGCCGCCAGGAGCAGGAACAGGCTGCTGCGGCTTTGGATGCCAGCTGAAGTTAGAGCAGCCTTCAGGAGGCCGGTTCTGCGCGAGAAGACCGGAATGGTGCCTCAGCTACAAAAGACCTGGTCCGTACACATAAATGTCAAGGTTTAGGTTCCGCTTGGCTTTCTAACTCTGTCACTGTTGTTCGGGGTTATATGAGTTGACTGATATCTTACCTTGTACTCTTCTGCCAAATGCTTTTTACTGTCCTCTCCTACGATGTCACTTATTCTATCAATAACTGCTCCAAACAACCATCCCTTTATTAAAAAACATCTTAAAAGTATACTTCTTAGTTTAAAACAATAACATCCAAAGGATCCCACCACCTCCATTTTCTGTACCTGAATCAGTTCTACCTTTTGATGTTGTGTCAGGTGGGATTTCAGAAGCGTTTGACTTCAAAGAGTGCAACATTGGTGGTTTTAGAAATGTCTGTCTGTGGCTGGTTTAGTCTGTACATATTGTGAAGGAGCAGCTTGGCTTATTTAGTTATTTAAAAAAGCTATCCTGGCTATCAGTGAACAATAATGGAAAATAGGAACGGAATAAAAACCAGTGCATTCAAATGATGCTACCTCCAAGGAGGAGAACAAGAACAGTCATGACCATAAGTAGGCATGAAACAACCTTTTGGGGGAGCTTGGCTCTATTCCTTTTATTTATTTTAATGTAAAGTAGATGAGATTTGCCATAAGCAGCTTAGAGAAACTGTTACTCTTTCTGAGTGTTCATGAATAACTTCAACTGCTTACATATTCAGCTTCTGTATGACACTTGTCACTTTTCTGTTAAACAGCCTTGCTGGTTGAAAATAGAAATGGGTAAAAGTCTAAGTTACGACACTACTGCACAGGCCTGCTCAGCTGTATTTCGCCAACGACAAAAGCGATACCAGGAAGACTTGGAATCTGTTTCAGGAATGAACTCTGTAGACTGTTGGTCATCATTGTAAACGCTCTGCTTGCTTCACAGATGTTTTACTGAAGAGTGTGCAGCTGTTTTGTGACGTAAGGTCAAAGATGTAGGTGTTGCACTCAGGGAATGCTTCTGTCAAGTATGAGCTTAAGTGATCTGAAAAGCCTGTAACATACGTGAAGACTTCATGTTATTAACTCTAGCAAACGTCCCGGCTCCTGGGTCATTAAATTGAAACTGCCTCTGCTCGGCCACCAGGCACGTTTTGGTCTTAAAAAGAACATTCCAGAGTTCTCATTACTCAAAATATGTCAGCTATGACTCATTTGCTGTTGTGTTAAGAAACAGAGTGATATGCATTTAAAATAAACAAATACAAGTTTTAAATTTTGCCATAACTATTATTAAAGCAGTAACTTTGCAGTGTTTTAAAATTAGGATGGCAGTGGGTATTAAAACAGGAAATTCCTTCAGAGTCTGCCTGAGAGGGGTTTGAGAAAGGTTTTCATGTAAATGAAAAGGAAAATGCAGGCAATTCTAATAAAAAAGTAAGTAAATAAACTAAAATACTGAGAATATAGAAGCCAGCACTCAGGCTAGAAAGCCTTTGTTCTTGTTTCTGAATGCCTTTACTAAGGACTGCAGAAGGGTGTGTCAAGGACATCGGAGGAGCGCTTTATGAACCGCATCGGTTTGCCCTGTTGTTGGCACGCTGCTGGGATCTGGTCGTGTGCTGGAGTCGTTTGGTGCTCGCTGGCCCCAGCCAGGAGCCCTGCCACGATTAACCTGCAGCGTTCTGGGCACACAGAGCCGTTCTAAAAGCATCTTAATTTGCAAGTACAGGAGACCTGGAGAGGGGCTTTCTTTTATCTGCTTCTTCCATCAGTAATTCTTTAATGCTTTGGCCAACACTCACAGACTGTGCTCTGGAGATGCAGTTTCCTAGGAATTTTGAGAGGCATTTCTAACAACTTTTATCGTTTGGAGTCCAGAAAGAAGTGTGTATGTGATGGCAGCTTTATACTGACAGTTTCATGTAATCTGTGGAAGTTTATTTGCTCTTGTCTCTGCAGAATAACTCCATCTCTATTGCAGAAATGTACACAACCTGCTGTAGTTTTCTCGGGGAAGGAGGCAAGTTATTCTCCTTATGGGAGAAGCAAGCAGCATAGGGGGTCATCTGCGAGCACTGCTGTGATTTGTCCATTTCTAGATATATTTTACATCTGTGTTGCTTTTCAGGACCACTCTCTGGGAGTTTGCCCAGTCTCTGTGTGTACTCTTTCTAAGGATTTTAAAGTTCAGAGTGCTCCATGTTCACCTGGTCTGCATGGCCTTTCATCATGAGGCTCTGTGTGTTTGTATGCACACTCTTTTCCTCTCATTCCACGTAAGTCTGGAGAGTGGGTATTTGGGCGTAGCCCTCCTTGTTACAGCAGTCGGGCTAGTTTGCTCTGGTAAGAGATAATGAGAACATTGAAATCAAAGTTTCTTCAGTGCATCCTTGCCACCTCCTAGTCATTGTTTGGGAACTACAGTCCTGTGCCAATTCCATGTTGCAAATGTCATCTTTGCTTGAGGACCCTTGAGGCTTTCTCCATACTTAAAGATGAAAATACCTGTGGTTATGCTAGGCCCCGTTCCCTTGTGCCAAACAGATCTAACAAATTTAACATCTCTTTCTTAAGTTTCCATGGATACCTTTGCAGAGCACACGCTATAATCAAACCAGGAAGGCATGCCGTTTACAGCGGCTTTCAGAATTGTCGCAATGGAACTCCTGCGTTCAGAAAACGGCCTTTTAAAGTAGCTCTCTTGCTTACTCAGCTACGCTTGTGTTGTGGTTTTAGCCACAGGAGCCTCCATTGCAGGCTGTATCCTCTGTGTGTCATCGTGGAAGTGTAACTTTTTGGCTGGTTATCTGCTCGGTTGGCATCGGTCTCCATGTGATGTGTGCATTGTCATGACATTTGAATGTCGTCCGGATGGGTGCTAGTATAAAAACCTCCGGAAATGGATTTTGATCAGTGACTGTATGATTTTGTGATCTGCTCTACAAATCCTAAACATCAGTTTTTTCTCTTCTGTCATTAGCTTCTCTCCTCTTAAGGTATTCTCCTTTCAGCCTGATTGCTAACCTGTTCTCAAGATTATAAAATAAAGAGAATAAAGAAACACAAACTTATTTTTGATTTAGCTATGAAGTGTCACTCAGAATCTAGATCAAAACCCATAGACTATAGATTCACTTTGCTAATGACTTTGCTAATGAATTGTCAAATTTGACATCACTTTCTGCAGTTTTGCAACAACTAATGTTCTCATATTTTCCCATCTTTGAGCAACATCGGTTTAATAGCCTGGAAGAATGTTAAGGGGTATATATATCACATCTCTCATGCTGATCACTAGAATAACTATTGCTTCTCACAGTTTGGCTATTCCTTTTACACTGTCTCCCTCTTTCTTTGTTTTTGTTAGTTTGTTTGTTTTGGGGGAGAGGTGAGGGGCAGGGGGAGATGTTTATTTTCTCTGCTGGACACAAGATCCAGAAAAGCCGGACAGTGATTTTTGTTCAGTCTTGGACTAATGTTCCTTTCAATATCTTGATCTAGGAAGCTAAATGTGGGATTGCTTTGTTTTCAGGATACAGTTACATCTTGAGAAGATTCTTAAGTAGTAGCTCATGATAAAATAGGGAATTTTATAACAGTATAATATTTTGATCTTGGTTTTTTAAAAGAAAAACCAACCAACCAGCCCAGCCTCAGCTGCTAAGTGGTGCATTCCCAAAGTGACTAGCATCACACATGCTCTGTTTTATGAGTGTGGTCCTGGGAACTGGAGCATAATCCTATTAGTGCCATTCCTGACAACCTTGCAGTGAACCAAGTAGATGAGGTAGACGATGACAGACGTGATGGTGAAAGAGAGGCAGCAGGAAAGTGAAGCAGGAAGGTATCTTTTCACAGAACCTAGATTCTGGACATCTGTGTGTTTTGTTTTCTGTTCCTCAAGTCTTTCTGTTTGGAAGCAAGGAGGGAGGAGATGAGAGAGACAGGAAAACAGTGCTTGCACAGAGGCTAATAGTGCAAGGAAGCCTGAAGGAAGCAGGTTCAGAGGGGCTTGTTGAGGGGAGAGAAGGTCAGTTAGTGCATATTAAAGGTGTCTGTAACAGAACTGTCTGTGGAATATTAGAATGATCCTGGAGAGTTGTCGTACACTATGTTGAGGCACAGAATTTATTGTTAACCCACATTTATCACAACATGCATCTGCTAAAGCAGCCTGCCTTCCCTATCTGATGCATAAAGCAGAGCCAGTTCTGTTTCTTCTGGCAGTAGTGCATGGGTGCAGGGGAGCTGGAGTGTAGGAAGCGAGCGAACATTGCAAGGCTGCTGCTGGTGAGTTCCCCGAACTCCAGGCCCTGGTGTGTGAGCAGGTTCTGAGCAAGTGGGAAAAGTCTCAGGACTGGTAAGGACCTGGCAGAGGTTTTACAGACCCAGTTGTGAAGAATGCATGGAAGCATGATAGTTCTGTTTTAGTCCAGTTTAGCAAGCGTTAGTGGGGTCAGATCAAATCTAGGTGAAATAGATTAGCCTACATACTGTCGAAGAGAGGAGAGGTGAACCTAGCGAGTGTGGTATATTCAGAAGGTTATTGCAAGTTCCTGTGCGTCTTTCATCTTAAATTAAGTTTAATCGAACAGAAGTTTAATAAAACAGAAAATAAGTGGTATCTTTTAGTTTCCTTTTGCTTGTGAGGTGCAGGAAAATGAGCATTATCTCTGAAGTGAGGGATGGGATGAACCTGGGATTGTATTCTGATAGTTTTAACAATAATGTTAAAGGCTTAAATGATCTTAGAAAGCTTGAGAGCATAATGGAAAAGTAATCCCTTCAGTCAAATTGTAGTCATGATGGGAGACAATGTAAAGGCATAAATGAAAAAGTTCATAGCTTGTAATGAGAAATATGCCTAACTTTTAGATTTTTTTATCCAAAGAATTGGGAGAGTTTTTGCTTTAGAAAATTACTGTGCTTTAATTGGTATCATTGCAATAAATATCAGCTCTTTGGGTGACCGATTGTTATGAAAGGGTATCAGGAAACTTGGATTTGTATCAGGGATTAGCTATGGCTGTATTCATAGAAGGGAAGTGCGCTGCAGTCTTCAACAAACCAGCTGGATGCCTGCTGGCATTTTAAAACAAAGAACTCTGATTCCATTGATGTTTATAGCAGTAGAGTCATTGGTTTCAGGAGAAACAGGAGGTTCTTACTTCTGATATGAAATATGGGATCTTTTTATTATGCATGAGAATATTTTAAGTGTTTCTTTGTATTTGCTTCTCTCCATCTCCTTTTCTTGCTGTTGTTCTAAAATAATTTTCAAAGGCCATCTTTGTATGTGCAGTAAAATGCTCTAGGTTGTCACATTGCATTTGGAAGCTGTGACATTTTGTGCTTAATGCAAAGCAAAGTCTCAGCAATATGAAAAGCTGAATAAGGTTTTCTTTATCAATGCAGCAGTTTCAGCTAATAGCAACATGGTACACCCTTCCTTCCCTGTTGTGCAAACATCATTAGCAAGCTTTGCTTGCAGCATGATGATTATTGATGCTCAAAATGATATACAATGTTTTTTGAATGAAAAACAATGTTTTGAATTCTGTTCTTTTACTGCATGATGTCTACCCTATACCCATATTTCACTCGGTACATCCTTTTTTATTTTTAATCCAGAAATGTTGCCCAAATGGGAAATGAAGATTTTGGTCAAGATTTTGGCATGACCAGCAAACTGAATGAGATCAGAGCCACAGATAGCAGTCACTCTCATCAGCCTCTGGATGACTGGAAATTCCAGAAAATGCCCATCAGATATGTGCAAGTGTTTGATTTGTGAAAATGATCAGCATGTGCACAGTTCATTCAGTTAGCCTGGAAACATTTGGCCCATAAAGATCAGCTGCAGTAGTGGCATTTGTAGTAGGTCTAATGCATCCTGACTACCATGTCCATCTGGTTTGTCAGCCAACAGATAAGTAAGAGGCTGAGTGGGTTTGGCATATGGAACAGTAGGCGGGCATTATACAAATCCAAAAAGGATTGCTGTTTGAGGCAGGGTGGTGTAGTGCAGGAATACTTGGGAGCTTGGGAGCTTCAGGAAAAGGATGTGGTATCTTGATCTTCCCAGTGGAGCCCCCAAGCTCAGCCAGAGGTTCAAACCTACACAAAGAATGGAATTCATTGCATTGTATATCATGGATTGAAACAATTGACTTAGGAATATCCATTTGTACTTAAACATTATTGTGAAAACACTTCTTAAAATGCTGAAATTATCAGCTGAAACGAGGAATAATATCGATCCTATCATTGATTCAGAAAAGCGTAAGCAGAGTTTGATTAGCAAGCGTTGGGTTTCTGGTCACTGGCAGGATCACAGTAATAAGACCTTAAGATACATGGATTGGGATATAACTTGCTAGGGTTAGTGATGATGCCCATTTTGTGGTTAGCAAAACACCTGTAAGAGATCCAGACCACGTGGGTCCCGAAGCTTTCACCATCACTTGGAAGTGAGGTCCGTGAAGGTTCAGCAAGTGCGCTTCCCTCCCAGCCAAGCTTTCTCTTTTGTAGCCGGGACTCCACTGCAGAGCGTGCCTGAAAAGCTCCACCACGCTGGGGTTTCTGACGGAAAGCTTGAGGCTTGATACCTTATTTATTCTTTTTTCTTTTTTTAAAGTTGTCTCTTTTCCATATGATAAAATAGTGACATGAGATGTGCTCAGAAATTTCCCCTCTCTTCTGACCCGACAGGATTTCTGTGCTTAATGCTGTATAGCAGCATATCCTGCTTGCTGGATTGCTGGGTTTACTATAGAGAGAATGCACACTTACCAAAACTTCAGCTTTCTGTTGTCTGTGTTACTTGGGCTGCAGGAAACCTTCTGTTGGCAGCGAATCTGCTGTTACAGCATGCCACTTCACTGTTGAAATTCACAATTTCCCTAACATTTGAAGCAGAAAATCTTGCTGATGCCTGCTGAATTTTATAAAATTAAATATTTAATAAAAAGTGAATTTAATGAAAGAGATTTTGTGTAGCTCCTGAAAAAACTTGTAGTGCCACCTAGTTGCCTTGTGACTGTGAGGTTTAGCAGTCGTTTTCTTAAAGCAGGTTTAAGCTTGCTGTCTTAGAACTGATTGCCTGGGACCATAGCGATCCTCCTATGTGATGTTTTGAGTGAATTACTAAAACTCATTTATCCAGTCCTGAACAGCAATGCATTGCAGGGGCTCTGAAATATTCAGGACAGACTGATGGTTTTCCAGAGGAGATAACCTGCCATTAACTGATCTTCCTAATCAAACATTGAGCTTGGTCCTGTAGACCTATCAGATCTCTAGATCTATTAGAAAATCAGATTCATCTGAACATGTTGTCAGTGAAATGTTCACGCTACATCAGCGAAGTTTTTATTAATTCTGTGGACTTTGTTTTTACTCACTGTATTCTGTGACACTTGAAGATTAATCCTTTGTTGTTTTTTGCCATCAGCTAAGTTGGAAAACTAGAATGTGGCTGATCATTTACTGAAAGACAGGAACAGCTAAACCGATTAGCCACTGCAGGAAACCACAGAAAATAAACTCTTGCATGTGTTTAGATGAAAAGAAGGAATATTTTAAATTAAATCTGCTAAACCAGCAATTGCAGCTAATACGATAATGGATACGACTCATTATTAATACAGTATCTGATGATCCCATAAATTCTACCAGTCCTCTAAGTGGGGATTTAGAAATCAGATAGAACCTTCTGCATTTAAAAACAAACAAACAAACAAAAAAAAGCTGAAAAAGACAGACTTCTCTGTTTTCCCTTCCTCTGCTGTTCTACTTGAAAATGCACAAGACATTCTTGGGCAATTGCTTAGGTTAGGACTAAAGTCAGAAAATGCAATGACACAGTTGAATTCATTCTATACACATTTAGTTAAATTATCCAACCCCCGATATAGACAGTTGTATTTCAAGTTAATGTTTACAAGCATTGATGTGGCCGTACTCTTGTACATAAGTAAATGAAAGAATTTCTGTTCAAAAAGCTTGCATCGTATCTTAGAAAAAGATTAGTTTAAATACTGGTGGAAGTATTTGAACACTTTAATTTGGATTCTAAAACAGATTCCTCCATTTATTTTGGCGTGCAAATTATTGAGAATTAAATGTTTCTTTATCATGTGTTATTTAGCTATCTATCGTTCCATAGTGTGTAGTTTGACACAGATAGAGATCCTTGGTAAACACAGGCGATAAAGCTGGAACTTGAGCTATGCAGGACACTACTTGATTGTGTTTTTGCATTACAGCAGCCTTAATAAGTCATTCTGCTTTTAAGGACTGTTGCAAATACCATGATACTGTCCAGGGCATAATTTTCATTTTTAAATTGTCAAGAAGAGGAATTTACTCCGAGAGACTGGGCATTCTGTTGCATGACTTCAAACCAGATTCCTTGCAACCCTTTACCCGTTCTCTGGCTTTCTTTCAGATTAGCCAATCGCAGTTCTTTAGAAATAAGAGATTTTTAAATATCCAACTCTTCCTAGAATATCTGTGCATTTACTGCTCATCTATGACACACGCATTTCTTCCCCCCAAGCAAACACTAACTCACCACATGTTCCCACATACACGAGTTTATTTTAACACCTTTCTGTTTAGATGGGGTAGATAGTATAAACATTTCCTATTTTCATGTGCTTTTGACAACTTTTTCACTACTTGCTAGAAGAACTCTTGGCATTAAATCCAGGGTGGCTGGCCTGCAAGCTATTTTCTGTAAATGCCAACCACTTGGGTAAGTGACTTTTTAACTTCTGCAACCTCTAGTAATGTCAGGGCCTCCTTTTACAGCAGAGTTACATTAGAACAACTGTGGTTGCCCCCATCATTGCACGTGATTAGTTAGTAGTGTTATGAAATGATATCAAATCATTTTAAACTGGCGCAAGGTGAAGCGACTGCTGCTCGTGCCAAAATGATAGCAACTCTACAGAATCACTGTAAGAGTAAGTTTTGGTTGAAATTCTAGTTTGCTACCTTAGGGGTTGTAACATTGTCTTCCATGATTTGCCTCTCCTGATTGAACAAAACTCTAGGCTGCTGATGGGTAGGACTTATTGCAGAATTCTTGTTTAGCAGGAGCTAACATTATTCTTATTTGCAGCCGCGGCATATTACTTAGATGAAATACAACCGTGAATAATAGTGCAGAATGGTCACATTTTTGGAAGGATTTTTTTCTTTCCGGTCAAAAAGTACTGATAAATCACCAAGAGTTTAACTTTCCAGCAGAGTTGAGCTGTTGTTGAGAATTAGGAGAAGTTAGGCTTTCACAAATTCAGCCTTTATGCATAAGATTTCAAGAGCATTCTGAAACTGAAAGGGACATCTTGGTTTCAAGACTTTGGATGAAAATAGCTAAATCTTTTCTCCGTTTTAAGTAATATTTTCTATGGGTAGCTAAGACAGCCCTCTGGTTTCTGCTTAATATATTTTCATTGCTGCCACGTGTTTTTATACTTGTGGATACAGCAAGTGTCTGTGTATGCATTTTTATACTTCTGGGTAATCACAAGTTAATTGGGTCAAATAAATTCTCGATAGAACTCCACGCAGGTTAGTGTGCTCTCATTGGATGAATATGAATATCACACTGGTTATTTAATCACTGCTTTCTGAGAGACCAAAAACCGTGTATATTGCCACACAGGATTTTCTGAGTTTCATACAGAGCTATAAATAGCTTTCCAAGGTACACCCAGTGAAGGCTGATAACTGAGGACAGGCTGGAAAATAGATCACTGAAACAAGAGTGCTGAAACAGGTAATGCAAAGAACTAGTGACAAAGAGGAACACTGAAAATACAGATAGTGATTTGATGCCTACATTTTTGTCCTCTAAAGACAGCAGCCTAAGGGGGGGAACCTACCGTCTTGCAAACATGTTGAGCCAGCATTGCGACGTCCTGGTCTGGTCAGAAAGTATTGCTTCTGGGCCAGTCAGGAAAGACAGCAGGATGCAATGAACCTGTTCTGTTACTAATTCTTTTTTTTTTTTTTTTTTTTTTTGAGATACTGTTCTTCAGTTCTAAGAAAAATGCCATGTTGATGGTATAGAGATGACTCTGTTTTGAAAAGAGGAAGAAATTGTACAAATGGATAAGGAAGCTGATAACAGCATCTGGTCCAAATAGAGCTTAATGAATCCAGCAGAATCTGTGCTGTCACGGGCAGATTCTGTGCTGACTGTGGCTTTTTGTACTTTACCACAAAAGGAGTAATGTAATATATTCTTGAGGAACTTGTATAGGAAATGTGAATGTTCTACTTCTGTAAGTGCTTCTGAATATCAAACTCAGCATACATATAACTTGAACAGAAATAAACATTGGTACAAGAGCAACATTAAGATTTGGAGGAAAATTTTCCTGTGGGCATATTATCCAGCAGTTGCCTACTGCAAAGTTTTTGCATCTTCTCCAGGAAGCAACGTGTTTGATTACCAGGAACAACGGGATTCTTCATTAAGTGGCTCTAAGGTCTTTTCTTGCAGAGCAGTTCCTGTATTATCTTAGATTAACAGTCTGACTTGTCAGTCTCATGTCTAGGAATTCCATGCCATTCTTTAATATGCATTTTACTGCGTGATAACCTCCAAGTAGGTTGGATAAAAATACATTGAAAGGTGTTGTTTAATATTTCTTATAATGAATCGTCTTTAGAGAATTACTAAACAATTCTGCTTTACGTCTAATTAGCTTGTATTCTACAGAAGAGAATTCAATAAACTCGCAAGGCTTAAATTTGGAAGCAGAAGGGAATGAGCATGTGCAGGATGTGTGGCACCTTTTCTGCCTTCCATTTTGATAACTTGTAGTTTTTGTGAGAGAATATATTATATATAAATCCATCTGAGTCATCAATGCTTAATTATTTTAATAAACTATTTCCTTTTTTGTCATCATAGGGTAAATGTAAGAAAGAAAAATACAAACAGTATGCTACAGTATTTGTCATGTATTTGGTATGTTCCTTTAAATGAAATTTCAGTATTGTGTGCAGGACAGAAATATTTCTTTGATGATTTGTTAATAATACTTTCCTTTTTCCCAGCTGGGTTCTGTCCTGCAGTAATACTAACAGCTGCAAAATGTTTCAGTGCAGAGACAGTACTAGGAAAGTTTAAGAATAAAGGTTCATAAGGGAATAATTGCAACTTTTTCTTACGGGGTTGTCAAACTGTTATCGACTGCTCTTTTTCTCTTAACATTAGCCTTTTTTTTTTAATCTCAACTTGTGTTTAGTTTCTGCATTCACATGTTTAAATCCTAGGCTATTAATACAAGTGTATGGTATTAAAGTAATTTATATCAACTCTGACTTCTCAATATATTTAGGAAGGCTTCTGAAATTATACATGGTGATTTAAGAGGCAAAAGAATGGAAGTTAGTCAGGAAGGTCAAACATTTTGAAAGCAGAGCTGCAGTTTGCTTTTAGCATGTTCTAAGGGCAAAAAAATAGATTTTATGAGGAGGCTGTGGAATTTGCTTTCTTTTTGAGCAGATTTGTTACAACAGGAAAATTGTGTAACGCTATGCAAAGCAACTATCCTATCCTATGTATTCTGCTTACTGACACTGAAGAATTTTTGTTTCCTTTCAGATACCGTTTCCACATCTGCTTACTCATCACCAGCCAAAAGTTTGGGAGACCCTGGAATAACTCCACTGTCTCCATCACATATTGTGGTAAGAAATGCACTCTTAATATATACTGTCCGTTGACATTACTTTCTCCTGCCTGTTCCACGGGAAGTAGTTTCTTTGGAAGGCTGTAATTTCCTTACATGCTGATCCCTTTTATGCTATCCATAGTTTTAAATGAAATTTTGGTCCCACTGGAGTTGGTGATGGAGCTTCCATTCATTTCCTTGGGGTTTTGCTTTTTTTTGTCTACTTGTCGAGCTAATAGATTTCTTGCTGTATATTTTTATATCAGAGTGAGGGGGTTCTCGAACCTCGGGGTTCCCAAGTTCTGTCCCTGTCTTTAACACTGATTTGTTTGTGCAGCCCCTGAAAAGACTCATTCTGTTCAGAAAAAAAGGTTATATATGATATTCAGGAGTATAATCTGAATTCCCAGACAAAAGAATCTCCTCCAGCAGAGAGAGAGAAGCTCAGAATAGAACTGGTCTAGTTTCCTAAGGAAAATAGCCACCTCTGTAAGCTTTTAGATGCAAACAAATGTCCCATAGAGATAGTTTGTTTTAATCTCTTAAACATTGTGTTCGTTTTACTGAAAAACTCCCATTAAAATTAAGACCCGTCATTTTTTTAAGGTCATCCGCATCATCTGTAACACAGTATATGCACCATATATTTCTTGAAATCACGAGAGATTTTGTTCAGAACACATTGCTATCCTTGTCAGATTTCTTTCTTAGCTTTCTGAATCAAGTTCAGAGTTGTACAGCATCCCTCTTCGGGATTTCTGGAGTTGTTGCTCATAAATTTAGCTTCCATGCCTTTCTTTATCCATATACTCTAGAACTTCTATGTTTTACTTCTGCCATGCTGATGATTTTATATCCTCTTCAAGTTAGATTTGCCTCTTGTACTCCTTGAGGAAGACCTATAAACTCATATTGCTCTGCTTGAAAAAATTTGTTAGGAAAACCCAAGTAAGTCTTCCATTATTAGAGACCAAACCTTATTATGCTCTTTTCTCCATTGTAAATAGCAGGCCTATGGGATGATTTTGGAAAATGTAGGGATACAACAGAAAGGTGCTGAAAGTGGCAGGCATGAAGCTGCGAAGATGCAGGACATAAGTGAGGAAGATGGTGGAACACTGCTCATAGAATGAGGACATTTGGCAGTTCCTCTGAAAAAAAAACACAATTGCCTCAAAATATTGTTGAGAGTACAGGCTGAACAGCAGTGGTGGGGGATTCAAACCTGACCTATATATTTATGGGTCAACAGGTCTGTTCCATGGTGGTTTTGCCAAAATGGTGTGTGCGGGTGGGTGTACTACCCTCCTTCACCATCTGCTGGCCTGAAGCACATAGCTCTTTCACCAGTATTTCCAGCTTGTTGTTCTCTTCCTGTCATGCTGAGCTCTTAGTGCTTTAACCACTATCAGTGTGTGAACAATAATTCCTTACTGTTTGCTACTCATCGCTTCTCTATGTAGGATTTATGATAGGCAGGAGCATATTGGGGAATGGTACAATTCCTCGTTCATTGAGGTGGTGCTTTATATCGCATCATTACGATTTGGGCCATAATCCCTTCACCTTTTCTAGTTAACATTCCCAAATTGCCTTGGACTGTGTTTTCAGGGATTGCAGGATTACAGGTAAGAGGAGAGACAGGAAGAAGGACTCAAATGCACTATAACCAGCTGAACAACCTCTACATCCTAACACAGGCAGGAGGAAAGAATGCATAGACTGCTTTTTGTAAATTCTAAATTGATAATTATTATGGCATGTAAAGGTCATTGCTATCTGTTGGATGGTTCTGAATGACAGTAGTATCTCAGGGTCGAGGTTATGACCTAAGTAAGCCCCAAAACCACTAAATAAGCCCCAAATATAACACATTGATGGATATAAACATATTCTTACTTGTTCAGTTTAAGAAAAAAAAATAAAGTAAACATTAGATAACTGGTTTTGTTCTTAGCCATAAGTTTTAATGCTACAGGATAGTAGCTATTCCAAGAAATGAATATGACAGAAATTTGCGATTTAATAAAATATGTATAAAATATCTTCCAGCAAATCTATGATTGAGTTGTATATTACATTTCTACTTCTATTGGAATATGGAGTTTTTTGGCATCAACTTTGTTCACAAATGCAGCTTCAGGGAAGTGATTATTTCCATTGAAGAGGCATGCATGTCTCAGAGTGCAGAAATACTGAAGGATAAGACAGATAACAGTTATTCTAATCAATGACTCAGCATCTGTTTTGCTTCTGCTATTTAACAGAAGGACTCTGATGCAGATGATGCTGTAGAACAGTTATTTCTTGTTGTCGTGGCTATTGATTTTGGCACAACATCCAGTGGCTACGCCTACAGCTTCACCAAGGAACCAGAATGTATTCATGTAATGAGGTAAGGGCTGCAATGCAGCATTTAGTTTTCGATCGTGATCTATAGCTATCTATGCAGAAGCTGTAGCTATTTTCTGCAGTACCCTGAAGAGTCTAGATTTGTCTAGTGTTGCCACAGTGTACACCTTTGTCATGGCTATAATTTTCTGTTATATCTTGTTGTATTCTAATTTGCTTTAATAATCAATGTGAGCACATCCTCTCTGTTATTTTGCTGAGTTTGTAAGGTGACATGAATAAAAGGAGGAATTACTGAATATTTAGAATTGTTTAGGGAGCAGTGATTATTCTTAAGTCAGGATGTCCTTAGCCATGAGATTATGACAGCAACTACACATTTATAAAAAAAAACATGGCATTTCCCAGGGTGGTGGAGCAGATATTCTGCATTCAAGGAAATGTTCGAGTTTCTGGTGCATACAGAATGTGGCAAACCCATGTTAGTAGCAAATAACCTTGTCATCTAACTTCTCATCATATGGTAATACTATAGGTGTGTAAGTCCAGTTTTCATAAAAGACTTAAGATCTTAATGGCTTCTTCATATTTAATAGGATTTAGATCCATGAGCAACTCTGCTGGCAGATAAGGGGAGTGGTAACTGCTTTTGCCAGCATAGCAGGATCTGAGAGCATCATGCAAGCTAGTTGATTCGTTTTAGTTTTCTCAAGCATCCCTGGATAGACAACACATTAGAAGCAGGTTATCAGTAGTAAATAAAATGGAGCCCAGTGCAAGTGGGTGAGTTGTCTGCAGCTGCCCATCTGCTTGAATCATGCTTGTATACAGTTGCGTGTACAACAGTTAGTTACTTGCACCCAGAAACTGGTAGTCCATTTGGCTGATTTTTAGCATTAAATTTGACTCAAATCCATGATAATGAACCAGTGATACTGTGAAATAAGCAATCAAAAGGCATAAATTTGAAAATTAAGGTTCAATGTGAAATCTGTTCTGCATTGTGTGTATGAAAGGGACAAAATTCAGGTGCTGTTACGTGATTTTTTATTTTTTTTTTATTTCTTGATTAAAGCAACAATCTGATATTTTCTTTTTCAGTTCTGATGTATATAAGCCTAATGCAATCACAAATGCAAAAACTATTATGGCAGATATCTGAAGGGGTTGTACCACCAGCCATTTCTGTAGTGTTTTTGATATTTTTTCGGGTTTTTTTTTAAGAACTAAAAGCCTATGTAATTCTTATTGCTGTCTTTAAAATGCTTATGTTGTAACAAGACCAACGTATAGGAAATTTCAGGCATTAACAAGATATGCATGAGCTTAGGCACAGAAGTTCTTTAAACAAAGCTGCTCTGTAGCAGTAAGTACTAGACTGTTTGTTACACTGTAATACTGAGAAGGAAGGGGCAAAAAGACTAACTTGCTGAAGTGCAGTGTGATATACTGTAATTTTTCTAAGCAAAGTTGCTGGCTGAATGCAGGTCTTTAAATCTCAGCAGACAGAATTCATTGTGCAGTCAGCCTGCACAGTCACCTTGTATATGGTTGCAAAGTATGTTAGAGAGATCTAACACAACTGGGTGATGGGAAATACTATCTAAAGGGAGGTAAATTTTGGAATGTTAGTAGGCCATACACTGGCAAAGATACCTGCCATTTTCGATATGGACAAGTAATGCTTCAAGGCCTTTTTTGCATCCCATCCGTCTCATGTTCTGCTAACGGCACAAGAAGGTGCTTGGTGCTAGAAGTCAAAGGACAGGCCATGTGTTGCTACCTCCACCAGGTTACAGGGCTGTGCAGTCAGAACCCATGTTTATCAATTCCTTTTCTCCTTTTACAGCAAATAATTAATCAGATTTCTTAAAGAAAATGAAGTGAGGGAAGACATCTCTGAAGCTGTACCTAAGTCCTATATATCATGATGTTCCTATAATCTCTGTAGATGTTTTACTATGTATAATCCCTTCTGTTTTTAGGAATGTCCCTTAAACTTTTTGGATTCAAAATTTTACCTATTGGACCTCCTTTTGACATTTGGTTCACACTCTACTGCAGTTAATTACAAACTTGATTCTCCTTCCAGGGTACCAGGCTTCCTGAGGTAGATTGCTGAAATATTGAAATCTAGGTGCTATGTGACCAGCTGAGAGTATATTCCTAATCTTAAATGATATTTTACTTTGTGTGGTTCAAAACACCATATTTTTTCTCATGCAAGAAAGGCAGCATGACTTTGATTTCAGACCTGTGTAGATACTGTGTGAGATCCTCATTTAAAAAGAAATGAAATAAATTAATTTGTCTGTTTCCAACCAGAAGGGAGAAACACATCTTGGATGAAAAAAAAAAATGTATTCGGATTTTCAGTGGTTATTTCAAACAATGGAAAATATTTCAATACCCCAAATATTGACCATCCTTCTGTTTGTGAAGTTGTACTGAAAAAGTTCATAAAATATTGCTGGCAGGGATGGACTTTTGGGAAGATATAGCTGAAACTGAGTTATGAAATATATATTAAAATATTACATATATGTAAATACACATGAAGTCATGAAATTCAATGAACAGAATTGTGTACATATCAGAATAAGGCTTCAGTGGTTCGGAAGGTATTAAGAAGTTCGAACTCTACATAATGATGGTTACATGTAGGATAATTTACAAATATTTCTATGGAGTAAATGTCACTTCCCACCCCTACTCGAGAATGTTTACATTAAAATAAAGCATACCAATGATACATGGTCTTCTTTGCTTCCTAACATTTTTTCTGCCTTCCCTCCTTAGCATTGATCCTTTCCAGACATTTGATTTCTGACTGCCTGTTAACAAAGCTGCTTTTCTGTAAATGTCTCAATGAAGGGCAAGGTGGGTTTGGTTAGAAGGCCCTACTTTGGTAAAAGAGGGAACACACAGGGCTTTAGTACTAAGTCAGACTGTAGTGTCAGGAAGGTTACAGTTGTGATCGTGTAATCACTGTACAAACAAAATCATGTTTTTGACTGGGTGTATTTATTCGCTGTGATGCCCAGTACTTAAAAGAAGGAATTTTTAGGCATTCCTAACAAAGATCTTTAAGCGTATGCTTAGCTTTAAATGTGTGAGTAGCTTCACTCAGTGCAGCAGAGTAAAGCCTATGCTGGGAGTTGGGCACATGTTTCTAGATGATCGATGAACGTCTTTGCCTAGATACCATTTGTTGCTGTTTTATTAATTTTAAGTAATATTTCATGCCTGCCAACTCCTTCCCCACAGCTTCTGTGAAGACAGTAGTGCTTACCTTCAGGTTCTTGTTCCAGAGTAGAAGTAAATGCTATAAGGAGTGCTATTTTCTGCATAGCCTGAGACTATGAGTACAAGTGCATGAACAATCTGGCCATGACTTAAGTAAGCACATCAACAGGCAGGGCAGTGCCAGAGCCGTATTGAAAGACAGCTCCGTGCTGTCAAACTAGTCAATAACTTCTCCTTTGAAGGGAATATGTGAGGTCTTGAACAGTTTTGAAAAACTCCTATTGATTTATATGCACTTATGTGTAGTTGTAAATGTTTTGTCTGCTGGTTAAATAGCAACAAACTGAATTGAAGTATTTCAGAAATGGAGAAAAAATAAATGGAAAGACACGTGTGATTATGAAACAAATTGCAGGCTGTATTTGGTAGAAGAGAGAATGTGGTCTTTTTCCAATATAACTCAAACTTCAGTCTTTCTTTTTCTTTCTCTTCCCTGTTTGATTGTAATTCTTGGCTGACACCTGCTTCCCTTTCTTGTGCATACTTGCTCTTAGGGGCGTTCAGCTCCATGTGATGACCCCACTGCTTTATTTCCTTGACTTATGCTGCAGCCCTGGATCAAATTCTCGTCACTCTGCAAGGATCACTCTTCTTCCTCTGTTAGCCAGATTCATGTGCAAGGAAGGACATTTCTCTAACCTTAGTGTAACCTTGTGATCCTTTCCACTCTAGCTTTCCTTTCATCTCTTTTCACCTTTAATATACAGTCAGATCCTAAGTGGCTATAAACTGGTCTATGCTGCTCTATTGAGCTACTCTGCTTTATATCAGCCTAGGAACTGGTCTCATATGTCTAAATTTAGGCAGAAATCTGACTTGGGTTCTGCTTGAATAGGTTTTTAGCCCTGACCCTGCTTTGAGGAGATACCTCCCACGTGCATTTAGAGTACTGCTGGCTTGTATTATGTCATGCTCTTTGTGGATGTTTCCGTTTTTTTCCCTGAGAGCATTATTACCATTGTTTTGCCTGTATCAAACCCCTGAAAGAAAACTGCAAGCAGAAGTGTTGAAATCCTGGCCCTGCTGATGGTATTGAAAGAAGCCTCCATGATCTGAAGCTAGGGCTCCACCTGAGAAGAGTGTAGCAGTCAGGAGTTAGCGTGCACAGGCCCCTGACTGCGCTGCTTCTTTCTAGAAGAGATGTCACACAGGAATATTTCAAAAGCTCTGATTGCAAACGGTAAGCTCAGACTTCCCATTCTGTTCTCAGCAATACAGGCTGAGAACCTCAGCATTTGCTGAATGATTACAGAGTCTAATTTCCATTAGAAACTCATCAAGAAGTGAGCACCTAACTCTCTAGATGATTTTGAAAATTTCGGCTTGTACTACGGAGCATCAGTCTGGTTTCATTTAAAGTGCACGTTATGGGTGCTTATTCCAGAAAGAGAAAATTTGCCTAGCCGTAAAGAAAAATAAAGAGGCATTGTTATTAGCCAGCAGCTAAGGACATGTCCTATTTATGGAATTTCCCACCAGTGACTCAGAATGAATCATTAATGATTTGAAGTGAAAAAGATACCAGTTTGTCTCCTCTCCGTTCACTGCGGGTGTGGGGGATGTAACATTCTGGTGGAAGAGGCAGTGTTTTCTGCCTGTGGGCTGTGGGACCCCTACTTCTTAGCGTTGGAACCATATGTTTGCTGAAAGACCTGCTCACAGCTTTTGCAGTTGACCAAGTACATTTCTAGCAGCAGCTTACAAGAAATGCTGTGGAGCAGAGCCCTTGCAGCTGATGCTGCCTGTGGGGCTGAGCAGCAGGACCAGTGAGGTTTAGCAAAGTTTTTCCGAGTGGGTGAAGGTGGAAAAACATTCCACTTCTCATCATATTGTTTCTGCTTTCAAATCAGTGCAATTGCCCTCTAGAGTGAATTCACAGACATAGCAATTCCCTGCCATCACTGCTGCTGGTGCAAAAAAGGGCAAATTTTGCTCTGTTTGATCTAGTTGAATGGTCTCAAGGGTTCCCAGCAGTTTAGAAGATCCCGGTCCTAACTGCTTGTTACTTATCCAAGTATTAACCCCTGAGATAGAACTTTCCTGCGTCAGTTGTCTGCCTTGGTCTGGAGGTCAATCAATTTTCAATTGGTTCTACTGTTCCTGCGAGTGAAATGGAAAAAAATAATAACTTTTCTACATAATCTTCCCCGTCACGTAAACAAGTGCCACGGAACAAAGCAATCATTTTGTATTCAGAACAAGGACTTTGGCAGTAGTACGTTTTGAAAGTGTGTTTTGCTATCTTTAGAAAAAAATAATCAACATGTGGTTTAGTAATGAATGCAGTTGCCCTTGTGATCTTAACGTGGTTCCTTTTTGAGCTGCATTATGATTATGGCTGATAGCATAAAGCAGATTTTCCAGTGGTGCTTTTTTAAGAAAATGTTGTCTGCTAAGTGTTTGTTTCCCATGCTGAAAGTATTTGTATATGGGGTGAGGGGGAACAGTAACGCGAGTTTCTTTTTCTTCCATTCTGCTGCTTTTTTTTTTTGTGTGTGTGTGTGTGTGATAGAGAAGTCAGGAGAAAATAAGAATGCTCACAGCTCTTTGCGGTACAGATTTTGACTGTATGACCTTGTTACTCCCCCACCCCGAAATTCCTGCTGCATTAAAAAGTACAGAGGGTCTTCCCATGTTTGGTGTACTTATTTATTTCCTTATCCAGTCTGGGCAACGAGCATTGTGTTCCTTTCAATGTAAGACCTTTGTGCTTATCAGGTCTCCCTGAAAATACATTCGTGATCTTGATAACATAGGACAGTTAAGTCACCATTTTAATGGATAGTAGTGAGGGAAAATTTTTGGTGCCTATAAGATAGTTGAGGAGAAAGCAGTGTGTGTAATCTGCTACCAGGTTGTTTTCTAACAATATACTAATTTTTCTGCTGCTCTAAGTGTTAGTATCACTTACTGAAGCTGTTTCACTTGTTGGATAGACGATGGGAAGGTGGAGATCCAGGCGTATCCAACCAGAAGACACCAACTACTATCCTCTTAACACCAGAAAGAAAGTTTCATAGCTTTGGGTATGCAGCAAGAGATTTCTACCATGACTTGGATCCCAATGAATCAAAGCACTGGTTGTATTTCGAGAAGTTTAAGATGAAGCTACATACCACTGGTGTAAGTAATAAGTAACGCTCTTGGATAATTCTGCATTTGCTACTCAAATCACCTTCCTGTGCAGAGTGCTAGATTTTGCCTAACGATAGTAAACTGGATATGAAGGAGATCTGTTTCTAAGTTTAGAGAATAAATAAAGTAAATTAAACTTTTAACATATTCTGATTCATTTTGCTTTTTGCTGCATTTGGCAAGTGTATTTTTTGGGGGTTGTATTCTAGATCTTAGAAGCTCAATATCTGCTTTGCTTAAATCTTCATGGCCTAATTTTCTTGGGTGAAATTGGTAGTCATGTAGGGAGTATGCATGAGGTCAGTTTGTTCTACAAATTTTATTCAGAGAGCATAAATGGAATATAAGAGCCATACTGATCTCTTGTGCACAGGAACAAATTAGCCCAGAGTTCTTTGTAGTAACAGCAAGTGGAAACCATGTTGTCAATTTGACATTATTCCTGCTGATTATATTTTGGTTTTTCAACTAAACCATTTTAGAGTTTTGGGACTTGGCCAGTACTTTCTGTATTGAGGTGTTTTCTGGTTTCATGTGTTGGTGGGAAGCCAAAAATCTATGCTTTTAACTCTTAACTTGGATTAAATATCTTGCATATGCAGCTTTGTTGCAATTAATTACAGATGCATTTTATTGTAATTATTTAATATTTACTCTGTATTGCTCTCTCTGCCTGTAGTTATTTTTAGACATGGTAGGTGTTTAAAAACAAAATCTAAAATAAACAGCAAATGTCATGCTCCAGGAAATTCAAGTGATGAGTTAGATCCTCTTCAGAACAATTTTGTCACTTTTTCCTAGCCAGGTGGATAAAGAAGAATTCCCTTTCCTCAAGCAGTGGGAATTATTTTTATGTTTACCTTTTCCTTTGAATAACTTCCAGTTATTTTCTTTCATGTAGAACCTTACCATGGAGACAGACCTGACAGCTGCAAATGGCAAAAAAGTCAAAGCACTTGAGATATTTGCTTACGCCCTGCAATTCTTTAAGGAGCAGGCATTAAAGGTAAAATAATGCTTCCTTATCTAGATTCTCTATATTTATAACTAGTATAAATGTGAGCCTAACATTTCTAACCTTGCTGAGCTTTGACCTCAGTAGTATTTGATGTAAACAAAACAAGGCAGCCGTAGAAACTCTAGGCAGGCTGTGAGCTCTGAAGATCTCCCAGTAGCCTGCAGTGATTTCCCTTGCACAGGGGAAGCTTGATTCAATAAACAGTAAGTGTATCACTGCGATGCAGAGTCCTGAATATTTTCTTACTGGGATAAATATTTTGTTTGTTTGTTTTTTCATGAAAAATGTTGATTTGAAAAGAAAACTTCAAAAGTGTAGGAGCTGAAGCTCAGTTTTTCACTCAATCTGCATATTTAACTTGCAACTTGAAATAGTGTAATTATGCTAGTGCAAGATCTGTGTGGGCTACTTGATTCGACCGGGCGGTTTAGTATATTAGCCTATGTGGAATCTTGCATTAGTGCAGATACATAGCATTCGTTATCCAGACCATCTCAGGTACCTCTACACAACACTTCTTTATTCTGTTTTACATGGCTAAATTGCATTGCATGTGCAAAAGAGCCAGAGTTAGGTTATGGTGTTTCAGCCCTGTGCTGTGACCCTTTGCAGGGGTGAATGTCATGTTGTCTGTGAAATGTTAGTTGGTTGTTCTGATCCTGAATGCAAGTTTATGCAGAAAATCCAACAAGCACTAAGGAGAACCTAAAAGTAAGACAAACATCTATTAGGGGTTTAATTTGTAAATCTATACTGTGTTCTGATGTTCTGCCCCTATTTACACTGCCTTTTTATTTTTTAGCTGCTGTGGCTGGTGTTGGTAGGGAAAATGCATTTTATTTTCCATTTCCCATTTGAAATGTTACAATACTAACTTCTTGTAATATTATTCCTGGGTCACAAGATTGTATTTGTTGTTCACTTGTGAAGTACATCTCTCGGGTAAATAGGTTGTAGATTTAAGGTCTCATGTAAACAGTCAAATGTGAATTAAGTACACATTAGTTCCAGATGCACCATTATACTGCCAACACATAGTAGTTGCTAGGCCAAATCAGAATCTTCATCCAACCAAGCATTGTTTAAAATAGCCTTGTTGTTATAAAGCAAACCTACTTTTCTGAATGGGATTAATTTATCAATCTGTTCTTTATGGCTACAGAGGAATAATTGTATCATTACAACTCAAAATTCTTATCTTGTCAAAGACTGTATTTGATAAATTTGTGCATTGAATGTTGAGTCACAGGCTTGTACCTGTGCAGTCATTGCCCGGGGAAATTCTTAGTGAATATGAATGCTGTGGAGTAGAATCCCATATATTTGCTGGGCTGCCTGTTCTGCACTTCATACTTTCTTGATGTTAAAAAACACATCCCTGTGATTTGTGAGTGCACGCTGAAACTAATTAGACGAGCAGTGTAAATGAGCTGTTACTTTGGACTGTAATCTGTCCATTCCTAGTGCCCTGTGTGGTATAAAGGTACTACTTTTCTGCCATGGATTTTTGAGCTGCAGCATAGCAAAGCAAACACAACACCTTGGCACAGCACATGCAGAAACATTTTTTACATTCTAAAGGCTCGTTGTTCACCTTTATGAACCTTTCCCTGTTTGGATGGAGATTTAGATAGGACATATGGTAATGACATTTTACTTGGAACCTTTCCCAAAACATGTCAGTATATCACCTAATTTGCAAATGCAGTACAGGCTTTCCTCTTTTTAAGGGGGGGAAAAAGGGACAATAAAAGAACTAAACTACTCTTGAATGCTTGCTTAAAGCAAAATTTTCAAGGAGCAACCGGTCAATTTTTTTAAGGCTTCAACTGTAACTTCCCCTTGTTAACTGAGTTGTAAAAGTTTGATTTAAAAGTGAGTGATGTATAAAGAAGTCATTGAAAAATCCAGATTGTAAAACATTATGTTCATCAATACCTCAAAATTTTTTCTGTGTATTAATCAAGATGTAAGTGTGAATTCTTCAAGCTAACAGCAAATCCCACACTATGACTAAGAATGTATATAAACATTCTGTAATATTCAGCAGTGCATGAGCTGCTTTTGGAAAAACTAACTTTTCTACTTCACGTTAAGCAGTAAACTTTACTATATGCCTCCTTGAGAAGGTGTCAACCCCAATCCTGGCTTTTGGCACAGTAAAGCATTCTTGACAGGTTGGCAGTAATTTAAATGTTTGAATTTATAGCATAGGTGTAGCATAACAGGAAAAAAAAAAAATCAAAAGAGAAAGTTTGTGTTACTGGAGCCAGCAGAAAATATTTTCTTATAAAGTTGACACCCATCATTTTGCATTCACGTCTTTTTCTTTTATTTAGGAGCTCAGTGACCAAGCAGGCTCTGACTTTGAAAACACTGAAGTAAGATGGGTCATTACAGTGCCTGCTATTTGGAAGCAGCCTGCAAAGCAGTTTATGAGACAAGCTGCCTACAAGGTAGGATTACAGGGTGAATGTAAAAATGCCCCTTTAAAGCCCTAGTTGATAAACTAAATGATAAATGATATTTGGGACAATTAGCCCTAGTATAAGCTGTATAAAACTGGTCTAGAAAAGAGTCAGACTAGAAACATTGAAAGAGAATTTAACTCTGCAAAGCAGTATCTTCAAGTCATATGTATTCACATTTTAAATGCCTTTTTCTTTCTATTTACTTTTATATATTGGTGTCCCTCACTGCAGACTCTGGTGTTTTAGTCATCTTGTCCACTGTATTCCTGCTGAATTCAGTGCACATGGAACAAATGCAGTTTTGAGACCCAAGGGAAAACTAATTTAAAATAGTGGACACAGTTTTGTTTTGTTATTTTCTGTAGGTCATCACAGGCTTTTAAAGTAAAAAAAAAAAAAAATAAGGAAGAGTAGGGAAAGCATAGAGCCTCCTCAGTGGGACATTTTTGTCCTGTTCCCATTTTCCCACAGAAGGAATGAACAGACTGTGAACCGGATAGTCTGTATATAAAATTAAATTCAAATGTTATTTTCACCAGTAGGAGGTTTATCTGCATTTAACCCTTTCCTCCCTCTGGTCCCCCACAAACATGCCCATTCCATATTGCATTTTCTTTATTTCAAATTCAGTTCGCGTCTGTGATATATTAGATGTATGTATTCTTCTTTTCATCAGGATACTCATTTTGCATTTTGTTTCATTTATTTTTGCTCACAGACTTGCATAACCCATTGGCAGCAGATATGTGATGCACAGTTTGTGAAATATCTAGTAGTTCATGCGTAATTTGCAGAGTGCTCCTGGGAAGCACCCAGATTTTTCTAACTCTGTTTCTAACTATCTCTAATGTTGAGCAACATTTTTCTTAACAGTCTTTATTGTGGGATTGCTAATACTAGTGCCAGAAGCAAAACACTCTTAAAGTTCTGATGGAAGGACACGGTTGTAGGTAAATCTGAAACACTAGAGACCCATTCATTATCTTTGTATATTGTTGTCTGCCTGCTGTCTGTGTGCATGTGTGCTCGTGAAACGGGAGCTGTGTAAGGAGCAGGGCAGGGTGAGGTAGATCTCTTGGCATTTCTCATTTGTGGCACAATGGAATGTTGTTGATTAGTGTCTGTGTCTGTGGTTTTGTCTGTGATTGTGTTCTTTTATCGGCAAGCTTGATAAAAAGCAAGGACTGACAAGGGTTTTAACTGAGGGTGTGTGATCAACTGCCGGAAAACATAAGCATTTAGAGAAATAATTGAATATTTACTTGACACACACGGTTGATATTTAAGGTAATGGGAATGAAGACAGAAATGCAGAAAATGGAGAGCTTGCATTGTTATTCAGTCTTTCAGATTCCTATTGCTGGATCCAACATGTGCTTCAAACCAGTGCATACTGACAGAGCAAAAGTTCCAGCCGTTGGCACTAGCTATCGAAACACGCAAGTGTCATGAAAAGGAGAGCTTGTGCTTACGAGAGCAATTGGAGCACTGAGCAGAGAAAAGCGTGAAAAGGCAGTGGTAGAAACTTTGTTGCTGGAAACACATGGAGGTACAACCACTAGTCTAAGCTGATAGTTAGCTAGTGGGAAGTGAAATGAGGTGTGGAAATTTGCTCAAGTAATCTGTGGCAAGTGATGTAGCTCTAGGAGAATAAAAATACTGATGACTTCAGTCTTTGGTTCACAACGTAAAGCCCAGCCTTTCTGGAATTGTTAAGTGGTTGTCTAGGCAAATCTAAATATTGCATGGAATTACTAAAGTCAAGTAAAAAGCATTGTAGATCTGCTTCTGCACTCAAAGTCCATCAGCTTTTCTCCAGCCTACAATCTCAGTGCATCTCTGACATCCCCTCATCAATGTCTTGCCTTAACAAAACATTGCTAGCCTGGAACAGTTAATCTGTTTGAGGGCTTCCACTTCTCCCCCTTCCAGTTGCTGTGCTGCTTTGTCGTTTGAATGAGTAATCTGGGTGTTCCCTTCAGCTCACAATTCTTCCTCTGACCTCCCATCCAGCCTATCAAAATCTTGCTAAATCTGTCTGCATAACAGCTTTTCCTGTCCGTACATACCACTGAGCTTTCATCAAAGCTGTCACTGATTTTGCATCTCAGTTGCTGCAACATCATTTCCTTGGCTTTGGCAACTGTAATCTGGCCTATTTTGCATCCCTTCAGAATGCTGCCACTAAACGGTTTTGCTGCTTCAAATTTGACAGGGAATCAGCCTACATTTGCTTCCTTCGTCTGCGTCATCTCAGACATAAGCTGCATGTCCTGGGCACGAGTATCTATAATGCTAACTCACTTTTCTCCTCTGAAACCCTCTCTAAAATGTCTTTTCTGTCACGCCTACAAAAACTTGACCATGGTTGACCTACTGAGAGGTGAAAATTGGTCCTTATTGCTTCTTGCTGTTACCCTGCCTGCTCTACCTGTATTCATCTATTGTACTTTTCTTATGCTTAACTCTTTTTTTTTTTTTTTTTTTATACTTGAGTTGTTACCTCTTTGAAGCAGGTACTTTTTTATTCTCTTTTGTCTTGCACTCTGGGACCTCCCAAAGGACTAAGTTTGGTAGGCTGTAGAGATCTGCATGTCTTTACAACCTCACTTTGTGAATCAAAATTGCTTTTGTCCTGAATAACAGTCCACAGACACTTCTTGCTCTGCTAGGTATCCAGAGAGAATTCTAAAGCTGTGTGACACCTGTTGAGGTCTGGTCACATTTGGAGGGAGGTCTGTGGCAAGAGCTGAGGATGTCACCTCTGTAGGATCCACTTTGGTTTAAAATTACTTTCCCAAAGAACTTCTGCAGGGATTAGGGTGCATTGCATCTGTGTTCATTACATCCCAAATAATGACTCGTAGGATGCATCAGTCAGGTTTCCCATTTTCCCCATCAGTGAAATACAAGGCATCATAAACAGTGTTAACTTTTCTTGTTTCTGTATCTAAGTTCTTCTGTTTCAAATTCTTTGCTTTGGTGTAGTTCTATCAGAACTAGAAGGAATCCCATTCTCATGAAGAACTTGCATCGTGAATAATTAATTCAAATCGCTGAAATGTTTTCTTATTTTGGAGACTTTGGCAGTGCAATCCAGTCGGACAGCATGTGGGAGGACTCCATCCTTCTCACATGCGTGGGACCTGCCCTTATTCTTGTTCTTGCAGAAGCAAAGACAGCCAAATGCAAGTACCTGCACTGGGCCTGAGGTTTAGATGCCAACATGAAAAGATGGCTTAGGCCATCTAAGTGGCTTAGGCAAGCCTGCCTATGGACATGGCCTTGTACTTGCAGCCTCATCAGAATTGCATGTAGATGTGGACACAAAACCAGGATCCCACCTCTCTGTTGTCTGAGGTCGTACTGACACACGAAAACTCAATGTTTTATTGGTCTTGTATTACTGGTGGTAAAAATAAAAATAAAAAATAAAAAAAGGTGTCCACTTATGGGAAGGTGAGACTCTGAAAGTATTCAAGACCATTTTTACAGAAATCCATTGACTGTTGGTAGGTGTGAATAGTTGGTTCAGTCTTACGAGCACTTTGTTGTCTTAATCTATTACTATAACCAGCACTTTCAGTCTCTTTTTCAAATGAAATTCAGGCACTGTAGATTGTTTATCAGAGGAACACAAATCCAATATTCTTGGCAGAGTCTTTCTTTTTAGTAAAGGCATTCTTCCAGCTTGTGTTTCAATACAAATTCCTCGGTCACAGTAAGTGCAGAGCAGAATCTGCAGGCTGGAATTTCTTGAACATGCCAATAGAAATAAAGTTTTAAGGAAGAGTTTGGAGTTTGACAGGACTATGTGAATGCAGAAACTGTAAAATAAGAAAGTAAAACATAGTACACAAAATGCACTCAGGACAGAGCAAAGGCAAGGCAGAGAGTGCTTTTTCGTAAGCTTGCCTGAAATATTTGTAGTCTTAAAAACATCAGGCAGCTGATCCACTTAGAGATATTGCAGGATTTTTTTCTTTTAATATGAACTGTTGATTTTGAAATGAGGTTCGAGAGCTCTGTTGTAGATTTATATTCCAATTACAAATAGCAAATAAAATTATTTGCATGGTAAGCTTGTATAAATAAGCAGACAGACGGTTTAGGTTATAGGATTAAGCATATGAGCCTGGAATTCTAGGGGCTTTCTTTAACTGGTTCTTACACTGAATATTTATTAATATTTTCACATTAGTTTCATCATGGAATGAGCATGATGAGAATTATTTAACACATTGTCTTCTGGGCTTACGTTACATTGCACAGATGAGTACTAGCCTGCTCTGTAGGAGTCTTCAGAGAAAAGAAAACAAATTTGGTAAAAGGGTAACATGATGACACATGAAACCCATCGCCAATAAAAATGTGAAGTACCCTGGAATGTAGCATTTAAATGACAAAGGTGCCTTACAGAGTGTTGAATAAATTGTATCATATCAAAAAAAGATATGTTACAGGGAAAAAAAAAAAAAACCTCTCAGCCTCTCTCTCCAAAAACACCTGTCCCTCCAACTACAAAGCCAGATTTTATAATGGGGAATGGGAACAGTGAGCAATATGGAGAATGTTGCAACACCTTTTTCCTGTAAATAAATAGTACAGCCTCATTTGGATAGTGTGCCTATGGCTGATGTTTCTTCAAAAGGATATTGCTGAACAAGAATAGATTCAGAACAATGAATGTGACGACATGCCTGGAAAGCCTATGTGAGAACATAGAAACCAGTCATAGAAAAGACTGGCGCTATTAACCTTAAAAATGAAATGTGCTAGATGTTACCCAGAAACATTTTACATCTTAATCTCCAACCAGTGTTTTCTATAACATTCTTTCATTTGTTTCTGCACACAAATGCTAACAAAAAAAAAAAATAAATCATAAAAATAGCAGGAAATCCAATGCTATTAAAGGCAACATTTTTCCTGCAGGTGATGAGAATGCAGAAGTCACTGTCAGGAATTAAAGAGAGGTTGGGTGCTGAACACTTCTCCAAGAACTGATACTTACAGGACTGTGAAGGATATGCCAACTTATCACAACATTTTGTGAAAAGGGTGCAAGTCTTCAAGTATCAGGATTTAACCAACATCCAAATGTCAATGATGAGCCTTAATGCAGAAAACAGTTTTTAGATTGTCCTGTGACATGTCACTTTCTGGATATCAGAATATCTCCAAGACGATATTTTGGGCTAAGTAAATTTCAGGGTGACCCAGTGTTCCTGTATACCGATGCTTACCATTTACTCTTATTTACAATAAGTTATTTACAAGTTTTAGATTCTGTCTGTCTTGAAATCAGTTAGGAGGAGCAAGGAAGCTATGTCTTCCTGATGAAATGAGACACTGGCTTAGAAGGGCTCACTTGGAGCTACCTAGATGGGTTCTGTGTTTTGTCAGTCTCTGGAGACTGTAATAAAAATAGCACAACTTTTTTTTTTGCGCTGTCGTCTCAGATGTGCACATCTGTTCTGTTGTCAAACGTTTTCTAACAGAACTGAATCTACCTTTTGGAAGGCACTGATTTTTCTTTCATTTTAGGGACGGAGGGAGGGAGAGAGAGGAAGAAGACACTTAACTGCGGTCTTCCTAGTCTGTATTGCAGTTTGTGCCATCCTCTAAGAGAGGGGACTTTCTGAGAGTCAGGAAGCTAAAGACAATAGAGATGTCAGGACAAATAAGGTGGCTTTCTGCAGAGTCTAGCTGCATTTAATGAGAGCTGTAACTGTGTAAAGTAAAAATATAACTGATGAAAGAGTAGCTTTAATTAAAAGCCAGTAAAATGCATTAATGGCATCTCTTATGTCACTTAGTGTAGTTCTGCTTATCCAGTTGTGCAAGACACGCTGTAGCGTTAGAAACCTCTGATAATGTTGACCTAGAGGCAGCAGCTGCGCCTCACTGCTCTGTCAGGATTTTTGTATGAACAGCAAGAAAAATGAGTTTAGGTCCCCTTTTCACCATGTATGGAGATGGCAGTGGGAGCAGCAGCCCTGTGCCGGGCTATTTACAGATCCATGAAGTAGCACTGGGCTCCCTGCCAGCATCTGCTACCTAAACCACCTTCAGTGCGATGGAGCGAAACAGCCTACATTTTAGGCCTGGCCTACAGACACCAGTGAGTGATGCTGGTGGAAAAACTTTGTGACCTAGAGTTCCTTTTAAATGTAGGCTATGAGCTTGAATGTGCTCTCCTAGTTCTGTCATTTCTCCTCTTCGTTTGATTTAAAAGATAACTAGAGAGACCTCACCTGTTTGATATCTGCGCAGCAACATGAAGCTAAGCTGAGCTTTCTCATTTAGGCATTGGCTTTTTTGGTGTATATAAAGCTTTTACAACTGAAGTTTGTTTCTGTGTCTGGACACAGCGTAACAGACTTGCTATAAGCTACATAAAAAGTCAATGGTGTTCAGGCATAAGCAGCACTGGGAAGCTGATGATTTCTTCAAAACAGTATTCAGTGGAGGCAGAAGAGGCAGAAGTGTGTTAATGTATCTAGAGTCCTGATTATTTGTAGCTTCTGGAGTTCTCTTGAGTCCATGCTTTTACTTTTGTAGTATTATGATCTTCTTAATCATAAGGATTAAAATGTTTATGAAGTGATATGTTTGGAAGGATTCTACATCTTGTAGCTATGATTAATCGAGGAGTGAAAATCTACGCAGTGGGAGCTCAGCACAGTAGGAAATGCATACTAATTGATCTCGGTTTACATGTTTTAATTACTCAGCCAGGTCCACATGAAAGCACAGGCAGTTGAAAAAGCCATCTGCTAATCCAGTTCTGTAAATTTTTATTTGTCTATTTCTGAGGCAAGCTGGAATTTTTGCAGGTTTTCTTTTTATTTTGCTAAGCAAGTAAAATAGGAGGTTTTCCTAGCATTCTAGGTATGAGTGGGTACATGGATCTGTGCCTGCCGTTTAGAGTTGTATGTAGCTTCCTTGAGATACATATCAATATATAGACCCTCTCCTCTAGCAATTGTCCCTGTGAGGTGGAATCTCCTCAGTTCTGTGAATGTTACATGAATGTTAGGCACAGCGGTGGAACGTGTTTCTCAGGATCCTAGATGTTGACTGGAAGGACACCGAAACTAAGAGAAACGGTGGGAAATCAGAATCTTCCCTCCATCTGGAGCAAAGACTGTGCTAAGTGGGAATTTCCAGTCAAGAGAAGAAAACAGCAGTCTGAAAGGCTTTGAACTGCAAGCAGGAGTTTAGTGAGGGAGTGCTAGAAGTCTGCGAGCAAATATAAATCAGTGTGGACTAGGTCTAAAACTAATGGGTAGGATTATTTATAATAAGTTGGTAGAAAGGACAGTGAAGGAGGGTAACCGATCGGTCTAAAAGACATTTTTTAAAAAGATCTTTTAAAGACAGGTGCCGGTATTCCACTACAAGACAGAGAAAAGAAATAGAGGCTGAATGTGGAAACTAAAATGAAAAATGTTAAGGCAAAATCAGAAAGCCCCAGGTAAAAAATAAGATGCAACTTACAGAAAGTTACAGTTAGCATATAGTTTTCTTGGCAAAAGGGCTCTCAGTAAGGGCCACTTGTGTCTCTTTTATAAAATCAGCCTGAGCCATAAGGACCTACAACAGAGGTTATTTTGAAGCAAAGGGAGGGGGGAACATGAAACACTAGGAAGATACTTAAACAGGAAGAGAGTTAGGCTTCCCTGTTGTGGTAACCCGTGGTACAAAAAGCATTTCTACAATAATACAACATGAAAAATTGAAAAGCTTATGAGAATTTAATGACTTCATTTTTCTAATGCATGCTAGTCAACTAATGTCCTCTGCACCTAGGGGAATATAATATAATGCAGCAAAAAACTCTTGATGATGCCACTTGGCAGTATGCTTCCATTTACGGCACAAATGTGATCTGTTGCAACAAGCGTTTGGGAGCAAGCTGCAGCAACATCACCCTGGTGGAAGCACGGACTCAGTGCCGCTGTGGTCCCATGTACCTTCCATCAAACTGCCAACACAATCTCTGCCTCAGCAAGTTATTGTTCAGTGATGCGTGAGTCACCTTTAGTAATACCGATTTGGATTTATTTGTTGGCCTGATAGCAGTGAACATTTTGGAGGAATGAAAGGGCAGGGGCACAACTAAAGGAGGTCACTGGAGATGTTGTGTAGCCTGTTCTGTAAAGGAAAACATCGATGATTTCAGAGGCTTGTTGTTGTTCCTTACCTTGTAAGATCCTGGATTCTTCCATGTAGAAAATTGTGCCTACATATGTGGGATTACAGAGATTACTGTTGTTTCATTTGCTTATTTGCTCTGCTGCTGCTGCTCTAAAGCAGAAGCTAATGAATATTTTTAAGAAGAGCAGCACTTGATATAAGTGCTGGTGGTGAGGTTAGTGTAAACGTCTGAGTTTAAATCTGTTAAAATGTCATTTCATGGATACCTTTGAGGTAGATTTATGTGCAAAACAGAATCTTACTCTACATTCAGGTACAGGACATGTCTGGACTTCTGAGACAAAATGTGATTTTTCCCTCCTCAAAGCCTGCCCATTAGTTTCCAAACGACCCCACGTCTGCTTTTGGATTCTTCCAGCCCACTGTTAAAACCCATAATTGTCCTTTCTGTGCAAACTACAGAGCTCCTTCCTAGAAAAGGGAAGTGTAATTAGAGGAGGACATTTTTGGATTTAGGATAGCAACAGAAGTAATCCTGTCATCATGTCATAAAGAGATAGTAGTACTTCTGCAACTTTGTTTCTGTCTGGAAAGCAGCCGCTTCGAGAAACTGATTTTCAGTGGGCATCTTCAGGCAGTGGAGACCAGATACCCTGCCTGTGAGTATGTAAGCCCTCACTTTCTGCCTTAATAGGGGCAGCAGAATCTTTTTAATTGGGAGAGATTCAGGGCAATTGACTTTGCAGTCTGCCACACAGAGCAAAGTGGCATCTGAATTTTCACACCACTATTCCCAGCAGTTGGTAAAAGCCAGCCAGAATATTTCCTTTGTTCCCGCTGAAAGCGTTGTATGGATGAACCTCCTTCTGGTGAAGCAGATTGCAGTACAATGGAGGAAAGGGAAAGCAGGAGGCTTACGACAGGGATATGTGCTTTGTGACTGCATCAAAAAGCATTAAGAGTAGCATGTTTGAAGTTCTGGGTGTTCTTATGTGCTGCTGGGAGATGTGGCAGCCATCTCTGCACAGTCTATCAAAAATAGATGGGAACTCTCAGTGAGCAAGCACATTTCCTGTGACTGGTTGGTGCAGATCTGGGCCCAAGCTCACAAGCTTGCTGGAGTAGATGCAGTAAATGGGCAGAGCCTTGTTACGTTTGTCATGGAGTTACTGAATTGGAGGTGGTGCAGAGCAAGCTGCACCTTTACGGTATGTATCTAGATAGACATAAATATAAATTCTACAGCGCCTTAGAACTGCCTCATCTCTTTCAGTCTCTGTAGCCCCACAGGGTCCAAAAGCTCATTAGGGTTTCTTCTTGAGAGTCTGTGCCTGCAGACTTCTGGAAAAATTAGTGACTCTACACCTTCCCTTGGTCCTCTGTTTCATTCTCTGTGCTTGTTCCAGATTTGGCTCTGAGTAAACACACTGCAGCAGCCCAGTCACCTCTTCACCTCCTAAAGCTATAGGGGAATTGTGTAGGCTTTGGAGGATTTTTAGGGAGATAAAGCTGTGGGGAAAGAGAGGAGACTGAGGGGGTGAAACAGTGGCAGTTCCTCCTGGCTCTCTTCTCAGACCCTCCCACAAGTGTGATACACACACTTCCATATGCTTTTATCTCTTTGATTTCAATTTTTCACCTCTGCCAGGGCAGAACACTGATTCTTTCCTTCCAAGGACCTAAGGACTAGTCTTCTGTAAAATCCTGAAATCACTTCCATGAATATGGAGCATGAATATTTTTTCCTTTGAGAAGTAAACAAATGACCAACAGTCCTTCCAAAAGCAAAGATTTTTTTTATCAATGAAAGCATAACTTGAGATTAAACAGCTTGAACACATTGCTGCATGATTTGCTCATCTTCTGCATGGACAGTCTGATAGGTGTAAAATAATTCAAGATTCTCCCAAGGGCCTTTTTCTTTGAGTTGTAGAACATGTTGGCTAGTTTTGGAATAGGGTGATATTCTACTGTCAGAGCTGTCAGGGTACAATTTTAAATTGTAAATTTCCTGAGGTTTTTGAGCTAAGACAAACCAGTTAAAGGACTTTCTCAATTTGAGAGGAGGGTGACATTTTGGAAGGCTTGACAGAGAGGAGCCCTTTTTATCAGTATCAGATATCCCACAATATGTTGTTTTCTGCAAGAAGCCGTCTTAGCATTTTGACTAGACGTATAATCTTAATTCTTGTAACATTTATATAGTGAATACTGTATTCTTTCAATATTTTGTGATTCTGTTAGCATCACACATAGGAGTTCAACTGTGTTCAGTCCTCGTTTTGCTCCTACTGCCTAGGAGATCTCCATGTTTCCTTGACTAGTGCTTCATAGAGACCAGAAGCCCTTGAGATTGCCTGCTTTTCTTCCTTCTATGGATTACATTATGTGTTTCAGGAATTTCAAAGGCTTGTATTATATCCTAGACTTAGTGCATTTTATTGTTTTATAAATGAAAAAAGGGAAATATTTGTACAAAGTCCAGAAGGCCTGATGAGTATGGTTTTGATAGTGGAATCAAGCAGTGCTTGCAGACCCAGAGAATTCCAAGTTCAGTTTGAAAATATAATAAATAAACTGTAAATGTAATGTATATGATATAAAGTATAGAAATGCACAGGTAAGGCATCCAGACAAGATCTACTCTTAGCCAGGTAACAACAACCTCGAGCAAGATAAATTGAGGCAGTCTGACCATGCTTAGCAAAGGCATCTGTCTGAGTAAGACAGCCTAGCCATCTGTAACAAATGGCTTCATCTAATCAGTGACCACACAAATGCAGAAGTTCTGACTGTAGCCAATACTACTTCACAAAATTCATTATTCAAAGAGCATGCTGAAAGTAAAAGTCATGCTTCGTTACAGTTCCAGGTGCCACATTTATCTTCTTGCTTTTCAGAACGGGATAATGCCATGGTTTCTGGACAGCTGTTATGAGGGAGCAATATTACAGGCTGTACTTTATTTCTTATCGTAGGATTAGCTTTATTAACAGTTTAGTAAGCAGAAATGAAATATCAAATGTATTCTGCTTTGATCCAAACCAGCCTGCTAAGTAGCATGATCTGGTATGTGTATGATAGATAGCCAGCTTGACCCAGCACCCACCATTCCAACAAACTTCAGTAATAGCTCCATTCTAAACCTGTACCTTGATATTGAGTTGGATACTCAGAAATCGATATGTTTGCTTTAGTGGATTGTTTCCCAAAATTTGCCCTAAATTACTTGTAAAATGTTATATGGGAAGCTTGCAGCAGAGCTGAACACAAAAGAATTACGCTTCAAGATTTGTGTTCTTAAGCTTTTAAGCACAAGACCGAATCTCCTCTACAACCAAATATAAGAAAATGAATTAATTAGAAATTGATTTTCCCTCCCTGAAAAGACACTGGACTGAGGCAGGATTTTGGGGGCGTAGATTGTACTAGCGTTTTAAACTCAACTTCTGCATCCTTGATGCATTGAATTGATAGCTTTCTCTGTATTGAATCATTTCGTGAAATGGCTGTGGCTTAAGGCTACAGGACCTCTTAGTACAGCTGTTTTTTATGTTTTCAGACTTAAGAAGTGTAGCCTTCATACTGAAAAAGTGCTGCGTGAGGAATGTTTCCTTTTGATCCCAGGAGACTCTAAAGTTCTAATTGCAAAGATGACTGAACTCCATACAGAAATCTGTGAGGTCCTGAATAACTGTGGGCTTGTTACAGTGAGTCTGATTCTGCTGTCATACTGTCAGATCCGAATGGCTTCTGCTCACTGATACAGGCAGGGAATTGATGCATCATTCACAAAGACAAGAAATGAAAAAGTGTATAGGTCTTTGGCATTTGGGAAAAATTCTTACCAGTGTATGGTGTCTGCACCATTTTAGAATCATAGAAGCATTCACTGGAAGCATTTGTTGGAGGTCATGTAGTCTGACTTCCACTTGAAGCAGGGTTATTGACAACACCAGCTCAGCAGCAGCTTTGTTTAGGCAAGTTTTAAAAAATTTCCCAGGACAGAGATGCCTCCCTGGGCAACTGTTCCAATGTGGCATCACGTTCCTAGTGAAAAGGGTTTTTTGGAACATGCAATTTGAACTTTGCAAGTTGCACTTTATCGCTGTTGGCCCTTGTTGCATCTCCTGGCATGACTGAGAGAAGTGGTGTTTGGCTATCTTTGTAACCGCCCTTCAAACAGTCGCAGGCAGCTACTAGGCTGCCCCTTGACCTCCTCTTTACCAGACTAAACAAACCCAGCTCCTTAAGTCTCTCTTTACAGAACGTGTTCTCTTAGTAGCCCTCCTTGAACCCTCTCCAGTTTCTCTATGTTTCTCTTGAACTGAGGGGTCCAAAAGTGTTCATTTTGTAACCTTTAGAGAGTTCATTCTGTAGCCATTACTCATGGAAATTAGCAATTGTGAATTCTTGCTTCATTGTTACTTCTCAGTTTGCGTTGTATCAGAGGGCTGTAAGTGATTCCAGTGGTTTCTTTGGAATTGACAACAATAATAATAGCTTACACAGTGGTTATACATTTTCATCCCAGCTTTTTGAATTTGGTATCCAAGAGTTTCTTCCACCACAAAAGTAAGTAATTATAAATAAAACACTAATCTAAACCTCTTATCCCTTCAACATACGCATTCATGCACAAACTTGTTAATTTATATCATGTGGCGATGTTCACCAAACCCATTATAAGTGTGCAGGTGTGAGGTACCTTATTATCTGTCCCGATTTCCAGCAGGTTAGAGGATTTCACCAAAAAACTCCCTTCACGGGAGCTCATAGCTTGCGAGTTCTACCCTCGAAGTGAAGGCTGTAGGAAGGCTGTGAATTTTCTGTGGATTAGGTACTTTGAATGAGCTTCTGGTATAGGCAGGCATTAGGAATTCAAAAAGCACTGAAAAGCCTACGCTCTGGTGTTTTAAAAGCAAGGGAAAATTGTATAAATATATAGTAACAGTTTCTACTTCATCAAGACAGAAAGGAAGATATCTGGGTTCTCAAAGAGAGGTCTCAGTATAATCCCAAAATCCCAAGGAACATTTAAAGGCCAAATTACCCTGGGATTTGTTTTTCTATGTCTTTCACGTTAGTTAATCACTTATGCTAGTGCAAAGTGAATAAATGAAAACTGTTCCAGGGGTCTCTTGATTTCCAGTTTTGTGTCACCTCCTTTAAACTTAGTTGGCTTTTACATTTGTTATCTTTCATTATTTATATTTCCTTTTTCTGCAGAATGAAGTTACTAATGTTTTACCATAACCTGAGATTTCACTTATGCTCTCTCAAGCAGTTTTCTCACAAAGAGATGAATATCTCTGTCTTAGCACTTAACTATACAGATGGGGAAGCTGACACTGAAGGAATTCTGTAGCTGTGATAATTATTCATAATGTTTTCACTTGTGAAATGTAAAATAATATCAGTGGCACCAGATCAGAATAGGACAAAGGACAGCCTGTTCCACAAACCTAGTTTTAGGTCAACAGACAACAATAGTGTGAAAATATATGCATTTTTATACATATATTTGCATGTATGTATAGCAAATGATGTTTAAGAGAAAGCAAAAAGGTCTTGGTTCTGTAAAGCAGCAAGTATCTCTATGCCATTGTAGATGTCAGATCTTTATAGGATCAACCACCACCCAAACATTGTGTTGACAGTATTTAAAAAAGCAAGAGAGAAAGAAAAAAATAGAAGTTATTTCTCAGTTTTTATCTAGGCTCTTAAATCCTGAGGATGAACTTTCCAAAGGAGTGGAGCCCCCAGCAGCTCTTCCTCCTGTCTGTGGAAAACCCAATCTCTTCACTGTGCTGTGGTCCCTAAGAGGAGTCTGGGTGCATTTGAACATCCGGTTTCCTTTGTGCCTGTTGAGCAATTTTAAGAATCTGTCTTTGAACAGATTAAGTTGTCTGAGCTAATAGGGCTGCCTGACCTCACTCTGTTGTATTTATTCACAAGTTACTTACTGTACTGCCGTATTCGCGTCATTCTGAAGACTAACAGCAGAGCACTGGTGCATATGGTGGCGTAGTGATTTTTACACTTTTTTTGGTGAAGACTTCTTAAGTGTCAAGGCTAAAGATCTAGCAAAATTGTATGAACTATGCTTTTGATGCAGCTTCGTGACATCCACTAGCCACACTGCCTGCCAACCCAGCTCCCCCCTGTGAGCCTCTCAGTGATAATGCTGAGACTCTTTTTCTGATGTTGCTCATCTTCTTTCCTGGCATGCTCTGCCTGTGTAATTAGATCTCGGTCATTTATTTGTGACATCCCAGTTTGATGCTATAGAACTGGAGAAAGTGCTAGCTAGTGAAAAAGGAGGAGGATTAGAGAAGAGCTCACTTACCAAGGCACAAAGTGGCTGGCGTTATCATGAATCCGTTAACACAATGAACTGATTAGTTTAAACAGTGTAAATTTCACATGGCTCTTAATTTCCGACTGCTGTTTTTTGTTGCCTGGATTCAGTCACAAAATACTTTCTTCATGCAGGCTGCACAATGCTTAACTTGCAATCATGGCTTTCCTATTGTTACTAATTATAATAAATATCTTGGAAAATACAAAAATGTTGATGCTAATTCACAGCTTCCGTTTTTTTGGCTGAATGATGTTGTCCTGCAGGGCTTCATTGCCTAATGAACTACATTATCTTTACAGAGCTATTTCATGGAATCCAACATCTAAAGTTTATCTCTGAGGCCTACAAATACAGCTTTAGCGGTAAAACAGGTTTAAAGTGTTCTTTCTTGATCCAGAAGAATGGATCATTACACTCACCTACTCTACAGTGCTGCTTCAAAAGTGATTAGAGTAATGTACTTGGTGGAAGTGGCCAACTGCAAAAGCTGGACAGAGACCCAAGGCTGGTGTAGCGTGAACTTCTGAAATCAGTTTCACCACTGAAGCCATCCCACTGTGGAGCTGTGATGTAGCTGTCCCTGCAGCTTTTGCACGTGCTAGCTGTCACATGAAGAAATAGAGGTTTGCTCTTTAAGAGGGGTGTTTGAGTAAGACACTGAACTACAGTTCTGGAGTGAATTCCCACTTCAGTCATAGGTTCCTCCTCAACATTAACCAAGACATTTAATCTCTGTGCCTTGCTTCTCCAGCTGTATAGTGAGGATTCTTCTTTTCTTGCATGTTTATTTGTATAGTCTGTTTATGCTAGTCTGTTTTTGTATCTGGAACTGTCTTATTAAGTGTGAATACAGTGCCTATGGCACCTACACAGTACTGAATCAGGTTTTAGATGACTATAAAATTTATTGAAGCAGTAAATTAGAATTCATCCAGTCAGACCTGATTCTTAGTTTGTTTCTTTTTCTGAAAGATCAAATTTAACCACCATGTAAATAATATTGTATATTACTCTATACCTAGTTTACAAATGTTTTCCTTTACTGCCTTTCAATGCATAAAGGACAAAGGCACCAGTATACCTATTTTACAGATATGTAACCTGAGCCACTAAGGCGTACGGAGTCTGCCCAGGATCACCTGACTGGTTAGTAGTGCAACAGAGTAAAATTTATTTCTCCTGAGCATAAGCACAGTACTTATCCAGAGAAAATGCATCTTTTAAATTTGTGTGTGTATGTTGGAATAATTTGCTTATTTCATTTGAGATTGAAAATGGTGTAAAGTGATGTAGCAAATGTTACCAGTAGAAAATGGGTCTAGCTCACATTATTTTATCTAGTTCAGAGAACTGGCCTGAACTACTCCCTGGACCAAAGGGGAATCAAGGGATCAGAGTGGCCTCTGGTCTCCTCTTGCAGCAGTGAAGAACACCACTCTGAAAGTTAATGTGAGCATTGCACTGAAGTAGACCCAACCACGATTTGCTCTGGCACTGACTCTAAATTCTAGTGAAATAGGGGCCGAGATGGCGTAGACTGCCTTCATAGATCTGATTAGTCCTAAATCCAAGGAATGCTCCTTTGTCACCTCCATTATTTCTGATACTGAAAACTCTTAGCCTATTCTGAAACTCTTAACCATTTCTCTTTTACATTTTGGGCCTTTTTTCACAGGCTGTGGTGAGATTCATACATGTTTTCACCACATGTTTGCCCTAATGTAGTTGCTGATTTTATATTGCATACAGACACATTTCAACAGATTGAGGCTTTTCTGCCAATGTTAACATAACATTCTGGCCCAAGAACCATGTGAATCTAATCCTATATGGGTGGGGTAAAATGTGTCCTTTTTTTTTTTTTCTATTTTTATCTTTTCATATTTTCATCTCCCCCACCTCCCATGCTGTAGAACATAATCAAGGCAGTGCTATGCATTTCAGAGACAAACAAGTTAAGACTCTCCCGGTGAAAACTAGCATGGGTCCACTGTAGTCACCCTGTAATTTGGTCCTTAACCTGATACTTTTTCTGATGTAACTATAGTTGTTAAAAATGTAATAGATGTTCTCCAGTCTGAGCAGCCTGGTACTTCTAAGGACAGGTTAGTATGTCAGTACTAATGGGGCATGTACATGGGGACTCCATCTCTGAAGACAATGTGACTAATGGGATTCTGGAAATGTATATTTGGTTGTCTGTATCTGGAAAAGCTCAATAGCTAAGTGTTTTGGACAATGTTTAGGGTCCTGCTTAGAATTTGAGGTTATGCATTCTTGTCCATTCCACTCAAATGGAATGAATTCCCTATTCCAGTACTAACTTCCTATGTGAACTTGGGGAGTCTTTAGGCCCTGATTCATGGAAACATGTGGATGCTGAGGGAGGTTAAGTTTTTGGCCTGTCCATGTTTACCTATAAGATTTACTGAGCATCTGAAGCCTGCTTAGACCTGCCTTCGTGCCTTTGAGGGGTCCAGCTGCACACCAGTTATGCAGTGCACACCAGCAGCCTCCTCGTAGGACATGGCAGCCATGGTTGTGCTGCTTAAAAACACGGCGGTGTCTGAGGTGCCCAGTTTTATAAGGTAGGGCAGTAGTTGGAGCAGTTATCCCAAGATAACAGCAGTTATCATTGCTGTTGTGCTCTGTGCTTTTGTTCTGCGTACTTGGCCCTTTTTGATGATCTGGTTCCACAGGCAAGCTAGGCCCATGCAGCAGTGTTATGTGATATGTGTGCCTGCCTGTGGTACTGCACAAACCTGGTAGAAGCTTCAGAAATGATTGAGAATAGGCTGCTGTGTACAGGAAAGCATGGGTGTATGTTCTGACAATGGGAAAAGCCGCAGTGTGAGCTGAGAGCCTCAGCCCTCTCATCAGTCAGCTGTGACATTTCAGAAGTTTTAGTATTCAGAGTTTGGCTCTAAAGTTTTTTGGGGGAAGATGAAATGTGTATGCATGAGAGAGAGAGGGAGAGAGGATTTCCAGGCAGGTGAAGCTCAAGGCAATAAAGATGAATACAAAGTGGATGGGACTGACTCCAGTTAACATATTATTCTATTAATAAATCAGCATCTTAAATTCAACAGATGGAGTACTATTTCTTGTATACAGGTTGGTTTTTTTTCAGTAATTAAGACTCGGTGTCAGTTCTTTTAAGCAGTTATATCATTCAAAGAAATGGTTATGCTTTGTGTAAGGCATATACTTTTTGTTATGGATCATAGTGCTTGGATTTTCGTTTTGTTTGCCTGTAAAAGGATTTCTAATGTATCTCTCTGAGGGGTGGGGAATCTAACTATTGCTTTCAATAGCCTGTAATAGGAAATGTGTTTTGTACCTTGTCAATGATGGCATATTTCCTAATATATTACTCATTCTGAGGTCACCTCTGCATAAGAAATAAAGCCTAATAGAATGCAGCGAACAACAGCCTTCTGCCTGGCTGAAAATACAGGAGAGTAAATGTTGATGCTTCTAATTATGGTGGCTTTCAGAGGTGGGAGCTTTTCATCTAGGCCTACCTCATGGCTTTCATTGTGCCTTTTAAAAAGGCTCAAACTACATGGAATATTCTACTATAATGCTGTCTTTAAGTCCATATAAATTACAGTGTTTACAAAAATAAAAAACTATGAATTGCTTTTCTTCATTGTGCATCATGGCATGTGGGGCTGGGTTTTAGAAATATCATCTTTTAATCTGTAGTAATGATGATTCTGCACATTGAATGTATATAATTTAGCTCTCTGGAAATGTTCAGACTGTTATACTGAGGGACAGTCCAGACCTCAATATTTGCTAATTTTGAGTTAGTCTAACACTTGGCAGCCTACGCTGTGCAGAGAATCAAGAATGTATATGTGGTCAGCTCTGGCTCTCGTACAGTGACACGTCTCTGGCAACAGCAGCGGAGTTAGTGTGCCAAGTTAAGAATTCACCTGTATCTGGATGGCAACGTTATGCATGCTCCAGTACTTGAGGCTTTGAAGCATTCTGAGGTTTGCTGGCCATGATGCATCATGGCAAATGAACAGCAGTGCACTAGCACCAGCTCAGAGACCTGTTCTTACCAGAGTAAGTAAAAGTCTGGGAGTTCTGCTGTCAAAATATGAAATCCTAATGCTCAGATGGATGTGCAGAGTGAGTTTAGGGCACTCTTCTTTTCATCTTCTTCTTTGCTTCTTCCAGATGTATAAATGCAGCAATCTTCTGGAAAGATTTTTAAGAACTTTCTGATGCTAACGGGAGTTTTGTATTTCCATGATGGGTTTTCCACTTCTGCATTTTGGGGAAAAGTGCTGTCTGCTTCCTTCATGTTTCATAAGCGATGACTGCGTTGATACTGCTAGTGAGGGAGAAGATCTCCTTATCAGACCACAGGCTGGATGTGGGTCTGTTACACAGCCTACAATAAGTTGCCCTAGGCAAAAGCTATGTAATGCATCAGTCCTGCTGCCAGAATGATCTGTATAATATTAAATCCTGAGATATTGCTTAGATCTGTCCTGATCAAGCGTGTTAACTTCTAAATCTCTGCTCTTACTTGCAGCACGACTTGGGCAGCAGTGGGCATGGGCATGGAGTGAGGCAGATGGAAAGGAACAAATGGAAAAGATAGCAAATTCCCAAATTTTTACAGTTAAGATTTTTAGTGAATGCATCACCATTTCTTTATGTTGACTGCCTGCTGTTTTCAGTGCTCTTTCTCTTCACGCTATTTTCTTCCTGCCCCTTTCTCCTCAGCTGCAGTGATGAGACAGATAGTGCCTCCTATGTCTTCATCTTCTCAGTGCTTGTATTTAAGTAATCGCATTGTTCCATTCCTCCCTAGCAGTATGTATGTGTTCACGTTTCTTTCTCATCTGCCCTTCCCCCATTCTGTGCTGTGTGTAGATATGTGTATACAGTGATGTGCTATCTCTGCTGATCTCTGTAAAAAAACACATATACAATGTATTTTATAAAGTCAGTATTGATCTCTCTATAAGTGGGTATACATATATATTTACATATAAAAATATATATGTAGGATGCCTAGTACCCTTAATTGTACAAAAATCTTGGAATGGTCTTTTTTTGAGTTGAAATAACACATTCTTCATTTTTAACTGCCTTGTCAAACTCTGTAAGGAAAGCTTTTTAACAACAACAAAAAAATTGCTTCATGAAATTCTATTAGGATCAACTGTGCTTTGAACTGTTAAAAACTGTCATTTCTGTTGAATGTTTTCCACAGGAGATACTTGGAATATGTTAAAATAATATCTAGACAGAAAAAGTAGCAAGAATAGCATCTGCTATACTTGGAGGGTCTGAGAACATGGATCTGAGTCCAAGCTGCAGGTCACTGCCTTCCTCTACTGACATGCAGGCTGCAATGTGAAAAGTTCATGGTACAGACTACTGCTGGAGGAGGGGAGGAAGCAAATGTTACCGTTAATAGTTCACTGTTTTCTTTTAGAAGAACCAGCCTAAGAAATATGTACCAACATCCCCCCTAGAACAGACTTTGCAATTAATATTATATTTCTTAGTTAGGAAATACCGGTGTATTTCCTGTGTGTGCAACTCAGTTCTTGTCACCTCTGCAAATACTTTATGATGTAGCCTTTGGATTTTAATATCCTTAACAACAAACTGTTTTTTCCCTACAATGTAATTATCTCTTTTACTGCATGTTAGACACAAGGCTAAAAATTGCTTTGTCTGTGCTATTAATCTATGCCCAATACATACAGCAGCAGACAGAGCACGCTGAGTTCATCCACATTGCTGGCTATTAAAGAACACTTGCTGCTCAGATTCAGAGCTCTCACAGGACGTGCTAATGGATTTAATATATGTAAAAATTGCAGCAGGGAAGTAAGGAACTATTTGTTCTCTGTGCCCATATCGGATAAGGCAAGAGATGCTGGCCTTAAAATTACAGCAAGAAAGATTCAGATGAGACTTCTAGCAAAACTTTCCAAAGGCAAAGACAGTAAAGGACTGAGATAGGTTGTGTGAGCGGACTGTACATTCTTGGAAGTCTTTAACAGATTAGATAAACATCTGTCAGGAATGACCAAGAATTGATTCATATCTTGAATGCTGCCTCTTCCAATGCTACGGATTAAAGTTTTCTGCTTAGAAGAGCTCAGCTGGAGACAACTGATGTTGAAGTGAGCTGGCATGTAACTGGCCCTGTTTGTGCCCAGTACATCTGGACTGCTTGGAGGAAAGTTTGGGCTTGTACTAAGGCACAATCCAGGAACTTCATCTTTGTCCCCAGTACAGCTCCAGAGCTTTACCTAAGCCTGTGCATGCAAACACACTTGCGTTCAAGTGGTGTGATGGCAGAAGAGCCTGGCTTGGACCTCTGCTTGACTGATAGTCTTTTTATATCTGTTAGGATTACTCTGGCTGCTTTAAATCTGCATTTTCCAAATTTTGAGAGTTTGGTTGCAAGCATTCTTTTCAATGTAATCCTTTTTTCAGTGTATGTTGCCACATAGCTATCAAGGTTTGATACTCTATTGTATTTGCACAGCATTTTCCTTCCTAGACAGTTTCATTAATTTCAACTTAATGCTGTTGACTCCGGTGGATGTAACCGAAGCAAAAGGTTTTGCCTAGCAGCAATAAAAGATGTAAAGTGACCATAATCCCAATCACAGTGTGCTTTTAAAATCGTGAGCACACATTATTATAACCCTTTCTTATTTTTGAATTTATTTGTTGTTGTTTTTCCTCTTTTGTAATCAACAATGAGGAAGATGCTTTCTATAGAAATGCATCTCAGGTATTGTAACAGAAAGGGAAAAATGAGTCAGTCAGTAAATGTGAAGGACAATTTTATGTCTCTGAGTTTTACCCCAGTATTGCTTTTTGAACAAGCTTTACTCAGAGTTTCTAGCTACAGGTATAAACTGACCAGCAGTTACCACAGCCCACAGTGTAGCTGTACAAAGGAAACTGAAGTCCAGCCCAAGCTAACACTCTTCCCATGTGATTCTGCATTCTTTGGGGATGCTCTGAAGCCACCACAGTGCATGTGTATAAGTTGAAATGAAGGTTTGCTGGAAAACTGACCATGGAATCAGAAAAATACTCATATGTGTATGCATTTGCTAGCATCCTTTCATAATCAGGCATTTAACTGAAAAACAACAGCAGCCAAACCAAAAGTTGGGCAGAAATAGTTGAAAGCTATGGTTATCTTTTAACAGAAAATCATATGAAGTGCAGGAGAAATGAAAATACAAGTTTGTCAACTGCTTTTTGATACTGTTCTCTAAGCACAGCTCTCAGAGTAATGTGTTTACATGAGAGGTTTTGGCTTCTTGGAAAATCTTTCTGTCTGAAGACTGAAAATCCAGAAAGCAAATAGAAAGAATGGCAAACTTTAGTTAAGATTGTTTTTAGGCTTCTTCTCATTAGATTTTAGGGAGCCTGCCCCATAGTATTTTGATTCCTTGGAAACAGAGCATTTTGGAACTGTTATAAAAGGGAATGTGCTTAAAATATGTTTTGGAATAGAAAAATACTGATTTTAAGTCAAAAGATGTGTTACTGGCAAGGCGTATCATATATTCCTAGTAATCTACATGGTGGGGGGAAGGTCTGTTTTGGCAAGAACTATATATATCTTATATCTTCTGGGGTATGAAGGAAGACATACTTAAAATATCATGGGGAAGAGAGGCCAAAGGTATTTCTTAAAGGAGCCTGGGGTCACTCTTAGCAGGCAGATTCATGGGTTAATTAGGTGTTCAGGTTCTAGGCCATTCAGAGTAGATTTCAGAATGACTTTCCTCCTTTCTCCCCCGTCACGCACACAGCTGCTCAGTTAGACAGGATGGTAAGTGCATGCATACTTCCCTGTTACAGCCTGTGAGTCGTGACCATACATTGTGGGCAGGACGAGTCCCAGCTCAAGACCTTTAGAGAACGGCAGCAGCTTCTTTGTGCGTTGAACTTGGAGGGTTGACCTGACCGAAACTGCGAGCTGGGGAAATGCTTGTTCACTTGCTGAAGGGGTCTGGTAGGTTACGGGATTTCCAGCCCACTTCTCTGATCGATTCTCTCTCACAGGCAGGAATGGCAACTCCTGAAAACCCCGAGCAGCTGATCATTGCCCTGGAACCCGAGGCTGCCTCTATCTACTGCCGAAAGCTCCGCCTTCACCAGATGATAGACCTGAGTAGTAGGGCGCCTGTCAATGGTTATAGCCCAAGTGACACTATTGGAACTGGATTTACACAGGGTACTTCTTCTATTAACTCACTTCCTTAGATTCTCATGCCTTAAGTTCACTTTGTCCATGAGGGCTGTTTTCATACCATGTCTTATTGTCTTTGCTGTCTTGAAATGTTTCAGGCTAGCATCACTTTGCTCTTGTATACCGTTTTGCTGTTTACTGTAATTAGACTAGTTCAGGCATGGATCCAGCAGACATGTTTGCACACACTTGAATTTTAGCATGCAGGTAGCTTCATTGCCTTGCCTTTACTGGGATGTTGTGGGAGTTCAGGAGAGGCATAGTATTTTCACATCAGTATTTTTCTGCCTTAACTAAAATTAATTCTTCATGTTGGATCATTTTTATTTAATTTTGTTGGAAACAATTATGTGTTCAATTAGCTGCATTATTGAAGCAATGTTAAATTACTGGATCTCAGTGAGACTTTTAGTCTGAGGTGTTCTTCCAGAGTTTTGGCAGATGCTTTTTGATGTCAACTTTATGAAATATCATTAATTACTTTCAATACTCGGGGGAACACGCAGTACTGGAATACAGCAATGAATTTATCTACTTGTAGAAGAGAAACTACTTCTGATTTTTTGACTTGTGATCTGTTGCTTGTGTCAATGTTTGAAGACTGACTTACAGTGAGGGGCAGCGATGGGACCACAGTGTAAGTCACTAGCCAGCAGATCTTTCATCACCAAGGATTTTGGGTTTTAGTATCCTGCCTGAGATTGGAGGGAAAAAAAAGGACAATAATGAAGCAATGTGGTGTGATTGTTGCATACCAGATTTCCTGTCTGTGTGAATTGTAACAGTTGCACTGATACAGGTGTTAGTGTGTCAATCTATCCTAGAAGGAATTTTTCAGAAGAATTTTCATTTTATCATATTTACTAGGTCAAAACAGTACAGGCGAGAAAAGCATGGGAAAACTGTGCCAGTAAAGCTATTCCTGTACTTATCAGATTGTGTTTTTTCTTAGGCGAAGTCATTACCTCATTTTCTCATGCCAAGCCTCTACCAGCTAGCCCGTGTCAGATGTGTTCAGTGTTACAGAGGCCCATGCCAGGCACAGGGCACAGTCACTTCAGGGGCCCCTCACGTTCCCCCCATTGTTCTCATTCTGAACCATTCCAGTTCCGTGTGCTTTTCCATGAACTCACTTTCAGGCTACATGGGAATTTGCCTCAGAGAAAATAAATAATTAAAAAAGAGTTTCTCTGGTTAAGGTTTTGAAGCTGGGCAGAATCTGGCAGATGATGGATTTCTGCTAATGGGTACCATTCTCTTTCTTGGCTTTGTAAGGTAAAAGCTATTGGGGATCAGAAAGGTTTCATGTCAAAATTAATGAAAACAAAGTTTGGAGTGAATTAATTTGGGGTTAGAATTAAAATTTCATAAAGGCATGGCAGGTACCCAAGACAAGCTGAGAACAGATTAAGGAGAAAAGCCCTTTAAACATAAACAGAGAGAAGCACTCCAAGGACCATATTATTGCTGTGAAGTCAAAACAAAAATTTCACTGTTCGTGGTAGCCAGGATAACTTTACTTCAGTCATAGTTAAAGACTGGCTCTTGTGTTCGCTTTTAGCCCACAGAATTGAATGAAAGGACTCCCATTGACTTCTGTGGGCTCTGTGTCCATTGCTTGGATCTATTGGTTGTTCTGTCTTTGAATGCTTTGTCATTTAAGCTGTCAGTGTGTGCAGGTATGTCAGTACAGTGAGGCTAACAGCTTGTCTGCATCAGCGGGTATGGGTGAAAGTGAAGCCTCTGGTCTCCTTCTGACGATAGGCACTATAGAAATGAGAAGCAAAATGCATTCAGTGATTTGCCTGCAGATGTTTTCAGAAAGAATGATATCTTCATGTATTACAGGATGTGTCTGTTCTTCTGTAGTGTTTTATAGAAGTGCCTTTGAGTGAAAGTGAATGAGTTGCACAGGAGATGACTTTTTGACCATCCAGTTGTACAGGTTGATTAAGAAGCATAATAGCAAAGGCTCTCACTACTCTACTTTCTCTTTTTTTTTCATCTTTTAAATGTCTAAGTAGAAATTAAGTCTTGTAAATTAATGTACGGTTATAATATTATAGATTATGCTTAATTTTTAATTGCTATATATTAAAAAAATTCTGTGCCAGTGTCCTCTATATATTTATAATAGGCTAAATCTTCGTCATTATTCTGGAAAGATATAATTGGTTTGCTTATAGAAGAGTGACAGGTTCTGCTTTGCAGGCTGGCACATAAATCCAGGATTTCCCCAGGTAAAGGTTGAAATAGTTATTAATCAAGATTTAACTGCCTGAGTTACCGGAGGGTCAGACTTGCCTCAGTGTGAGAGGTTACGAAGCTGTGAAGCAGTGCCTTTGGATGCTTGCTTAGAGACAGACCAGTGTCCTGAAAGGCTGCCGAAGCGTCTCTGCCTGAGCACCCAAAATCAGTAATTGCTTTGGAAATCTCGGGATTTAAATCTTGGGACGCACTCAGGCCCGGGTCAGCGCGGTCTGCAGCGGACCGGGGCTGCCACCTTGTGGCGGAGCGTGTGCCTGAGCCCGGCTGGCAGCAGGCACGCCTTCCAGCTTGCGCTTCGAAAAGCAGTGTAGTAAGTGTTGTAAAAAGGGACTTGTCTCTGGCTTTCATAGCAGGTCGTTGTTTCTAATCCAGTTAGCATCAAGGAAGAACAGAAAACCGGAAAAACGTTTTTTCCTTCTTTCTAGGAGTAACGTTGTAATGTTCCCATTTCTAATGCAGTAGCTTTTGTTCATTTGTTTTAAGAAGTGATACACAGAGATCTATCAGTGTGCTTGCACTTGTTTCCTGCAATGTATGATATCAACTTCTTCATGCTTTCTTATACTCAGTAATCTTCTCTCTGTCAATGACTAGCTAAGGAACATGTCCGTCGTAATCGACAGAGTCGCACCTTTTTGGTGGAAAATGTCATAGGAGAGATCTGGTCCGAACTGGAAGAAGGTAGAGTCCTCTTTTGAATAAAATTTGCTCTCACTCTTTTTATATTGCAGGCAAACATCGCATTTCCCACAAATCTGCTGTGTACTGCATTGTTCTCAGAGTGATTACGAACAGGAAAAGAAACAAATACAAGTGCATGCACAGCTCTGCATTGCTAAGGCTGAACTGCGATTCTGTATCCTCTAACAAAATAGTTTATTAAGGAGATGGCAGAAAGTAATCCAGGTTTTAAAATACAACTGCCCAGGTTTTAAAATAAAACTAGAATATTTCCTCAGAACAGGCTTTGTAAATATGCTACAGTATTAATTTGGTAACCCCCTAGAATGTACACCAGTAGCATGAGCAATTCCACTAATCCACTTTTCATCTGTGCTAAGCCAATAGCTTTTGACACCTGAACTTTGTATTTATTATCAATCGTTTCTAATAAAGATCTAGTTTTCAGTGTAGCCATTCATAACTTTTTGCAAGTCATTAGCTCTCATGGTGATAATGCCCCTAAGAAGTTTTCATTGCAATATGTTGTTGTGATAACATTAATATAAATGTAATTTGCTTATTCCTTTGGCAAACCAGGTGACCGTTACATCGTTGTTGACAGTGGAGGAGGCACAGTGGATATGACTGTCCATCAGATCAGGCTCCCTGAAGGACATCTTAAGGAACTGTACAAGGCAACAGGTAGCTGACACTTCCACTGCTCGCTTCATTTATATAATATTTTGACCTGTCAGTGAAGGAAATTCATGTCTTTATTATTCACTCCATTTCACTAACAGTTCTTCCTGAAATCAGACCAGTATTCAAAATCAGTGTAACATAACTGCTGGTCAGCAGACCAGGGTAAATCATTACATGCTTCTGACACTTTGGGATGGTAAACCTCACTTTGTGAGGGTAAGAAACTGCCAGCTTCTGTATTATTCACTCCCATTTAGGCCATGACCTTCTGCTGTGGTCCTGGTCCGACTTCTGTTAGTAGAGTTGTCATCTTCCTCTCCTTTGAGAGGTCACCTGCTGCATTGCTGCCCTGTCCAGATATTCAGAGAAGTACTGTGGAGGTCTGAAAAGCTGTGTCACAACAGGATCCTTGTAAACTGCCTGTTAGCAGAACAGAAATTTCCCTAGATTTAAGGGAAAGCTTATATATTCCAGTAATTTCACAGCCAGTGTAACAAGGAGGGTCTACCATCCCCTGGCAGAAAGGCATAAAGAATGCAATAAAGTGCAAGTACTTTAATGATATTCCCTTCCTGAGCTCCAAATCCCCTCTGTCTTTGTCTTTGCTAAGCTGTTAACCACATGAGACAGTCTGTTAATTGTTGCTGTGTCTCTATACCGAGTTAACCTTCATCTATATCATTCATCACTGAGTGTTCTCAGTCTTGGCAGCTGTAAGACTACCTCAGGAAACAACTTAGTAAGAGCAAGTGGGGACACTGTACATCAAGTCTATCTACTCCTGAACACAAGTCCAACTCACATCTTCTCATGTGTGGATAAGGAGGCAGTTTCCTCTGCTTGTAATAAAAATGGTTCTGTTTTATGGTGGTAGTGTTACACAGTATAGGTGTAAAAGTGAGGCAAAAGTAAGATTATGCTCTGTATTAGAAAAATTGTTACTTTTAGAAAAGATACCTCTTTTTGTGGACCTTTTCCCATTGCAATCCTAGTAGTGTCAGTTTGATGTCTACTTGAAATCTAATAAGAAGTTCAGGATATTAAAGCTGTGTTTTGTTTGTAACAGGTGGGCCATATGGTTCTCTAGGTGTGGACTATGAATTTGAAAAGCTCCTGTGTAAAATATTTGGAGAAGATTTTATCGAGCAATTTAAAATCAAGCGTCCTGCTGCTTGGGTAGATCTGATGATAGCATTTGAGTCCCGTAAACGGGCAGCAGCTCCAGACAGGACCAATCCACTAAACATCACTCTGCCTTTCTCCTTCATTGACTATTATAAGAAGTTTCGAGGCCACAGTGTAGAACATGCCTTGAGGAAAAGCAAGTGAGTAGATGATTAAACTCAAATGGATGCAGAATTAACTACTGTTTGCAAAGACAAATAATTAAAATATCCTAATTTCATGTAAACTGAAAGACAATAATGTAAAAATGTTATATAGTGATGAGAAAATGGTATTGCCTGAATTGCTGTTTCCTGAATGCAAAGTTCTGATCAATCTGTTGCAAAAGCTTTTCTATACAAGACTTGCACTCTCCTGGTATTGTTTTCTGTGACCTTCATTAGGCCACCACTGTGTCACTTTCCTGAATTCGACTATATATTTTGACTCATGTATACTTACATATTAGGGAGGTCAGATAAAACAGAGAATTTGATGTCTAAAAGTTAGTTACCTAGAATCTTAATTTTGGGGGCCTTGAGCCCTGGAATGAATTCAGGATCTTAAGCGAGATGCATAAATGTATCCATAGCTTGAGGAAAGTTTTGAACAATATGGGATCACCGGTGAAAACACTTGCTACTGCATAGAGCTCAGCAAGGGGAAAACATTCTTCATTTGAAGTGATGGCAGGTTTTCTCTTTTCCTAGTATTCTACCAGTTAGATCATTTGCTCAGTAGGTGGGGACACATAATCCCCTGCTGAGATTTTAATTCACAATAGTCAGTATGAAGAAGGCACCCTAAATGACAAGATCACGAGCTACTACAAAAAGGAAGTGAGGAGAAAGTAGAAGTGGGCATTTGCATCTTTTGAAGTTATGCTACAGGAGACCTGAAGATTAATGGCATCAAAGAGAATAAATAAGAGAGGCTGTGAATGTAGGGCAGTGCCTGAGAGCAGAAGACATTGTATTTAGTACCTATTCTTTGGCTTCTTCTGGTGTGTGTTTTTTTCCTTTACTTCCCCTTCCCCCAGTGAATGCTGAATGTGGCATGCAGGCTGAAACTCCTGCATCTCTTCCTAAACTTACTGGTAAATGTACTTTAAGCCTAAAAGACTTGGATCAGAGTCCAGATCAGAGCCATTTCCTAAATGAAACAGAGGTTCTGAAATTGTTACAAATTTCTGGAAATACTGCCCTTTGCAAGACTGTCTCCTTCTTACTAATAGTCTTAGTGGTGAATCTTAGAGGGAATGCTAAGTGTTCCCGTCAAATAAACTGAAACTAATAGAATAACGGGATAGAAAATGTAAAGGTGACATAGAACGTGCATGAATGAAAAGGAAATTGCTAAGCTATATGGATGTGCATCATTGGTGCAATAACATAATGCCTGTATTCACTTAACAAACATTATGCCCCGTTAAAAATAAGGTGCTCCTTTCCGTCTCCTGAGACTTCCTATGCTTGCTCGTTTTCCCTGTTTGTTTCCAGTGGCTTTGGCCTACTACAGCTGTAAACTAAATGTTGCCCATCTGGGGATGAATCAGTGCTGTTTCAGATGAGCAAACACTGGATTGACTGCCAGCTCTTTCAGAAGGCAGCTGAGCATTGGTAATGCTACAGGAGGCAATCAGGCAAAGAAAACAAGAATTAAACAAGCAAAAATAACAATTGTCCCTGGAAATTTTGTATTGATTCATTTGGTGAGGTTAGGTGAGGAACTTTCTTCCAAGCAAACTGCATGCAGATTCTGCAAACTCATTCATTTATTTATGATTTATTTATGTGGTGTGTCTTAGGAGTGCTTGGCTGTTTCTCTACTCTTTTAATGTCCTTTCTAAATGGTTTTTTTTTTTTTTTTTCAGTGTGGACTTTGTGAAGTGGTCTTCCCAGGGAATGCTGAGGATGAGCCCAGATGCAATGAATGCACTCTTCAAACCTACAATTGACCAGATTGTTCAACACCTGAGTATGTATTTGTGTGTAATTCCATTTTCTGGCTGAGCTAAGACTGAAGCTTGGCTTACCTGTTTCAATCCAGTAACTGGAGTTCTTGTAAACGCCACCACAAGTATGCACTAAATGTGGGCAAGGAATTTAGTTCTGAAACTTGTAGTTCTCTACAAAGTGGTTAGGAAAGTAATTTCAAGTAAGGGACATCACCTTAACACGTATTACTACCTAGTTCTGATTCTAGTTTATGAATGATTCAGTCCTGTTGCTGCCTAAGCTTCAGTTATTCTGTACTTCCAGGGCTACAAGTGTTCAGAAGGCTGAAGTGCACTGCTTTTCTTTTTCCTGTTTCAGGCAAGAACGAAATAATGCCAGAGGCGTAATTAGTATCTGATTGTTGCTGTTACTGAGACCTCTAGTTCATTTCTCATCAGTGGAAGGACTTACAAAGTCACATTTTTTCATGACTGTCCAAATCACTGAGATCTCTAAAAACACAAGTAATAAATGATTCATCATGATAAAAGAGTTTCCAGGCATGGCTTAAGCAGCAACGGATTTATTTATCCAGCAGTGGAAAATGACATACGCTTATTGGGAAATTTATTATTTAAACTCTCTCTCACGGAAGATTGGATCGTATCAAGTAGAGTATAATACATGTACTGAGTGAAGTATTGCTGTTCTACACATTACAAAGAGCTAATCAAATCCTATTTGGAATGAAATATCCAGCTTTGCTCACTCTTTGTGAGGAATTGTTAGGTAAATTTGAGAGGCCACAACTTAGTAAGACAACTAGGACAGAACAGCATATATGTGAGCAGGGAGGGAGAGGCCTCAAATTATGATAGTTGTGGCAGATACCTCAGTCACGCTGCATCAGTTATTTGAACTGACTAAGGGTGAGCCTACAACTGAACTGTTTGATTTTCTTGAAAGTAGGAGATGTGGGCTTAAGCTAAGAGAGAACATCTGTAAAAATATGAGGAGGTATTATTTTGCAGATGGTACACATTGCAGTTGAGATGGTAGGGTCAGAAATAATAAGTAAATTTAAAATGGGGTGACTTGTCTGGAATGCTGTAATGGAGATGTGATTCATTTAGGTTTGGGAATATCTCACTGATACTTGCAGTGACAAGGTAATGGCTGTTTCCCTGCCACCTGTAATCTGACTGGCAGAATTTCTTTGCAAAAAATCCGTGTCTCCCTTTGCTGGTACAAGCTAAATGAAAACTCCTTTTAGAAAGCATAAATGCCACATCAGAAATATCTTGTGCTTTGAGGTAAGTTTTCACTTACAGTCATTGCCCCAGTGAAAGAGAATACAGAAGAGACTTCAGAAGTAGAACTAGTGCATGCTGAGAGTGGCAGTGAGGGCATAGATGCAGCAGTTTCAGATCTTGTGCATGTGCCTGGGACATTCGATGCACTCAGACATTAGGAGCTTCACGTGCATTGCTTTGTCACAGTGAATTTTTTCCCTATTGAATGGGCTCTGTTTCTGTATAGGTGATGTGTTTGATAAGCCAGAAGTGACCAATGTCAAGTTTCTGTTCCTGGTGGGTGGCTTCGCTGAATCCCCCTTGCTCCAACAAGCTGTCCAGAGTGCTTTTGGTTCAAGATGTCGAGTCATCATTCCTCAGGATGTGGGGCTCACTATCCTCAAAGGAGCTGTCCTCTTTGGTCTAGACCCTGCTGTCATCAAAGTGCGACGTTCGCCTCTCACCTACGGTGTGGGTGTGCTGAATCGGTTTGTGGAAGGGAAGCACCCACCAGAGAAGCTGCTAATCAAAGATGGCACACGCTGGTGCACTGATGTCTTTGACAAATTTATCTCAGCCGACCAATCTGTAGCCCTTGGAGAAACTGTGACACGCAGTTACACACCTGCCAAACCTTCTCAGTTAGTAATAGTGATCAATATCTATAGTTCAGAACAAGATAATGTCAGCTTCATCACTGAATCTGGAGTGAAAAAGTGTGGCACCCTTCGCCTGGATCTCACAGGAACTGATGCTTCCGTGCCAAACAGGCGGGAGATCAAAACACTTATGCAGTTTGGGGACACTGAAATCAAAGCCATGGCCATTGATGTTGCCACCTCTAAAAGTGTCAAAGTTGGTATCGATTTCTTAAACTACTAACAGATCATGTTCCCCACCATGGCCTGTTTGTGAGACTGATTGTCCACTATTCCATTTTTTGACTTTCATGTGTCATGTAATCATCTGAATTTCAGCAGGCTATATGACAACAGCTAGTGAGGTGGGGTATGTCATGTTTGTGCCCTTGGATAACCGAAGACTGGTTTTTAAAAGACCCTTAAAAAGTTTGGGGAGCAAAAGTTCCAGAGGTAGTAAAAGTTCCTTAGTTGTTCAAGCATGCTTAAAGATCTACCTTTATTAAGTAAATGCTGATTATTATTGCATCGTGAAGATTAGTTAAAAGATATAAAATCATAATCTCTTTGCCTTGTTCTTGTTCTTCTTCCTCCAAAGAAAAATTTGCTAACCCGTGTGGTTGTTGTAGGGGGGTATGCGTGGGGTATGTTTAAACAGCACCATCCTCTGAACATGGAAACACATTAGTAGGTTAAAGCTTTCTTCTGTTCTTTTGATTTTGGCGAAAATTTAGTGCTGAAAATCAGGGATATAGAGAAGTAGGAAGTGAGTTTCTTTAGTTCTGAGATCCCACTGAAAAGAAAATCCTTGGAAAGTCTTAAAATTATATTTAGGAAACATACATATTTTAGGAGTCTAATGTTGGTTGCCCCTGTTTGAGGAGAAAGTCCTTTCTTGTCAAAGCTCTTAGAACTAGCTGTTGGAATAAATAGCTAGCATTACCCTCATTATACTTTGGAAAATTAATAAGAACAAAGTTATTTCCCCTTTTAGGTCTTATAAACTTATTTTTATTAGCCTCCACCTGAAATCACAGAATCACAGAATAGAAGAAGTTGGAAGGGATCTCCATAGACTATCTGGTCTAACCCCTTAGCTCTAAGTGGGGTCAGCTAGAACAGGATGCTCCGTCCAGTCAGGTTTTGAATATCTCCAAAAATGGAGATGCCAAAATTTCTCTGGGCAACCTGTTCCAGTATTTGACAACCGTCACTGTAAAAAAGAGTTTTTCTTGTGTTTAAAAGGAATTTCTTGTATTTCAGTTTGTGCCTGTTGCCTCTTGTTCCTTCACTGAATACAACTGAGGTTTGGCTCTATCTTCTTACTGTCTTCTGTTAGACATTTATATGCATTCCTGATCCCCCTGCCAAGCCTTCTCTTCTTGAGTGTAAAGTCTCAGCGTTCTCAGCCTCTCCTCATACAACAGATACTCCAATCCCTTAATCATCGTCATGTTATTTTGCCAGACTCGGTACCGTTATGTCCGTGTCTCTCTTGTACTGAGGAGCACAGAATGGGATGCAACATGTGGTCTCGCCAGGGCTGAATAAAGGAGAATAATCATCTTCATTGACCTGCTGGCAATACTTTTCCTCATGCAGCCCAGCTGTTGGTATTCTTTGCCACCATGGTACACTGCTGGCTCATGTAGACTTTGTGTCTACCAAGACCCTGAGGTTTTTTTTCTGCCAAGATGCTTCCCAGTCAGTTGGCCCCCAGCATATACTGTATACAGGTGTATGGAGTTATTCCTCCCCAAGTTCAGGACTTTGCACTTCTCCCAGTGATTATATTTCTTTTCTAGTTAATCCCTGTGTTAATATTTGGAAGTACAGTTAGATGATGGCTGTCCAGGAAGATTTAAATGATTTAAAAGAGAGAAAATGGCCAGATCAAGAATACCATCATATATTTTGAGTTGGAAACATTTTAATTGAGTGAATTAGGATAATTCTGGGTTGAGTTTAATGGCCATTAAAGTGGAAGACAGAGGCTAAGAGAACAAAACTACAAATAGCATTAAATAAAGCATTCCTTATATGGCTATGAGCACACAACTCTAACACAGGTGAAATACAATGATGGTCATGGTAGCATCTTGTTTTCCAAATTACAACATTCTGGAAATATTTCTTAAGCATGTTCACCTGGAAAATTTCTTCTGCAACTGGAACAGTTTTTGTTTTGCAAAATGCTACAGGTGGATGACTTCTGAAACTTAGGATCTGTATTTGCCACGAACTGACAACTTCAGATTCAAATCTAAATCCAATCCAAATTGGCAGACTGATACTAACCTGAATCACCCTAAAATGCTGACACTTTCAAAGCATTTATACAGAGCTGCCTGATTACCTGCTGGAATTCATTACATTTTTGAAACTTTGCAATCTTAACTGTTAAGCTAAACTGTCCTTTCTAATAAGTTGAGCATGAGTTACATCAGTTACTGGGAAATTAAAGCTTTATCAATGATTTCACTGATTTACATTCCAATTGTGCACTTAAGCTTTCTGTGTTTATCCTGGAGTTTTGCCACAGTAAAGAGCTGCAGAACTGGTCTACTGCATTTTGCCATTGAGTTTTCTGTGTCTGCTGCAGAATTCCCTCGTAGAATGTGAAATCTGTTCTGCATTCAGCTTTAAAAAAAAAAAAAAAAAGGACTATGGAGAATGCTACTCACAGTATCTGGCTGGATACTTTTCTGTAATTACAAAATGTGCTTTCTAGCATTCAGTTTCCTGCTGCCTGCTAAATGCTTTAAAAGCTAAATACTGGGATTTTTTTGTGTGTTGCTTTCCATGGTTTACAAACAAGAGAAACTTTAAGATGAGTTATGAACAATATAATTTTATGTATATACAATATTTAAATATTGTACAGACTCTTTCTTTCTACAGTGCTATTTTCTTGTATAAAAATGCTCTTTGCCTCTGTTGATTTCATTCAGCTGTTAATTTTAAATAACATAGTTTCTCAATCAGCTTCCGTAATTATAGGCTTTTAAAGATGGTAAGATATGAAATGTAAAAGGCTGATCTTATAATAATAGGAAAGAAATGTTGGTGTGTCAGAGAATACAACGTTCTTCCTGCAATGCAAGTCATACCAGTTAAGCATATTACACAGATGCACTTGTATTTTGCTGGGATTTTCATTTCTTTGTTTCAGATGGTGACCATTCCAGCAGTTCATCATAATAATGGATGAATCCTCCTGTAAAACGAAGTTAAATTTAGCTTGTATGATCTGCATATATGGCTTCTTCTCTAGGTTTTGAAGTTTTACTAAGGATCTTCTCTAGTTTAAAAATATACTTTCCAGAGCCAGGTAACACTGATTTATAGTAGTTGCAGGTAAGCCCCAGTCTCTTGTCTACCACTACGACCTACCAAACACAAAATTCGTAAAGAAAAGAAGGCTTCAGTGTCTTTGAATCCTGTGTTAAACTGAATGGGTCCGATTCTATGAGAATTTGTTTCCATTGACCTTAGGTTAATGCAGAATTTGATCTAGTAAACGGCTGCAACCCCCCACCACAAAGAGGAGGTGAACTGCCAGATCCTATGGCCCATGGGTTTTGTGCTATTTTCAGCCTGTCTGCAGGGAATGCTAACGGTAGTTTCTGCAGCTCTTCTGAAGTGTAGTTCCCCGCACAGTAGTGATTCTTTGCCCTTTTTTATTCACCTTTTGTAAGATTCCGTCTGGATCCAAACAGGGGGGTGTTGCTAAAATGATTCTACTGTAACTGTAAAATGTGAAAAGTTTGCATATTTTTGCACTTCCTTATTCAGTCTGATGACAGCACTATCAAGCTTATCTTTGCAAAGCACTGAACTACTGAGCAAACTCCCAACTGTCCTTGTTGCCCTCTTTAAATCCAAGAATGGAAAATTAGCTTGTCTCTTTAAGGAATTAGAATCGTAAGTAGAATGTTATGCTGTGGTCTGTAGTCTATAACCCAGTTAAACAACTTCACATTGTAAGTGGCAAATGGATGCCCATTTTGATAGAGAATGTTAGGCTGTAAAATTAATGAAAATTAATGAAATTTATTAGGAAATGAGTCATTTCTAGAATAGTAGTTCTGATACTTTTGCAGGAGATTTCCTGCAGAGAGCGTTTTTCGGTAGGGATTTCAGATGACGTTGTACAACTTAATGTTGAAAAGACAAGGCCTGCTATCCTTAGGCGAAGCAGAAGGCCCTGACCAAAGCTTTGCTCTAAGCATGAACTTGCAAGTTTGGGTCAAAGTTACTTAATTCCAGGCTGAAAGTTAGCAACTAATTGTGATAGAATGATTAATTGTGCTAGAATATAATACCTGTGCAGTGATGATTAGGACAGTTAATATTGGTATATTCATACCAATGAATATATACAGGAGTTTTAATGCATTATTATGAGAAGGCTAATTATGTATTGCAGAGATTTAATCACCAAGATAAGCTGCATATTTATAATACGAAGTGGCTTAAGCAGATGAATAGTATAAAAGTTGTTGGGCATAATGTCACAGTACTCACCTGCTTGAAATAGTCTTAAACTATATGATAAAACCAACCATTGTGGTCTTGTTCACCTCTGTGCAAGATAAATTCAGATTTCACTGATGTTTGGAGCAGTTCACAACTTGTCTGGATTGTATCTTGAGTGTTCTTGTGTCCTCAACCATGTCAAATAAAATATAGTAAAACTAAGTTTTCTTTTGGGGTGTTTCTATTTCGATGAATATGGCTATGAAGGGGCAAGTGGTTATACTTGGATTTGGATACTCCTTCATATGCATAACTGAGCAAAAGTGACACCACCTGTATGTGTTGCATGTCAGGTTTCTTCAGCCTTCTAGATGTGTGGACACCTGGAGTCCATACAGGCCTGAGGCTGCAGTCCACTGCTGGTGATTACTCAACTTCTACTGTGGTTTTTGTAGCTCTGAAGAGGGTGTCTGTTGGAGTTAGGATAGAAAGACTTTGGACAATATCAAAAACAGTTTAGGTCTTTTCTGTAATGATGCTCTGACTCAGAACGAGAGCTGGGAAATCAAATATGCTCAAGGCTAAAGCCACCATTCTTGGCATTTCTTTCATGACATTCTCTACAAAACTCACAGAGCTTGTTGATGATAACTAGAAAAACATACTAGTGTAGAAAATGTAAAACAAAAACCAGCATATGACAGTGGAGGTTGCCTGGCTGCAGCCTATGGAGATGAGCATGAAGGTACTTTGAGTAGAGGGTGAAAATATGGATGGTGTTCACATCCAGGGAAAATGCAAAATTTCCAGAAGTAAAATTGAATAGTTTAGATTTTTATTACAGGAAGGACTGAAGATATTTTCACAAAGTACTGCTTATGGGAGGATGGGAAATACTCCTGAAATGGTAAGCAGGTAGTGTTAGAGGATGCCAGTACGTGGATTTCTCTCCCAAACCTTTAGGTTGCCACCAGCACTGAAGTATCACTGCAGCTCCCAGGCATTTGCACCTGGGCCTGGAGAGGCAGATGAGCCCATGCTTTCTCCGGGAAGGCCACCACCAAGGAGGAGACAGCCGTGCCGTTCCAGCTCAGCCATGGCTCCAGCGGGTGGCTGGCTGCCCTCAGCCATACTGGTACCCCAGCCTGGCCATGCTGTTGGCCTGCCACCCCATGCGCACCTGCAGCCGTACAATGGCTCGGATGCCTGCAGTCACAGGGGCCACCAGGTTGTGGCAGAGCCCCACAGTGCTTACGTCATATCCTTTCTTTTTGCTTCATTGTGCATCTGACCTGTGACACAAGGTACTCTTCAAAACAAGTAGTGTGGTAGAAGCAGGGCTGGGCTACTTCTGGCTTCCACCCTTTTTCCCCAGGGCTTTGCTCCAGGTACTGGCCTGATGCTCCCAGCCCCATATGGGAAACCAAGTGCTCTTTTGACAGTGTGGGAGAGTTCAGTTCCCTCTTCTTCCTTGCACTGGTACCTTAAAGACAGCTTTGACATAATGACTTAACGTCTCCCTACTGGGTAAATCCCTTTCCACTCTCTATCTTCTTTAAGGTCATTTATTTCACTTGTTATCCTGAAGGCCTCACACCTTATGTCAGGTTTATTATTATATATAGCATAGTGATCTCAGTGTGTGGCTGTGGTTTTAGTTCCCTAACACCATTGCCCTCCAAGATCATATTTAGCCATTTCTTTCTTTTCAACCAGAAGAAGCAGCTGCCTCTGCAAATTTTTTGTTTGTTTCTTTAAATTACTGTTCTGTTCTTTCTGTGATTTAATTTTTCCTTACAGATGTAACATAGGTGAAAGGATTTTTGTGCCACATTGGAGCAGATTATTGTTCTGGTTCAAGGCACTTCATAATCCAGAATGTGGTCAAGGTACGTGTTTGCCAGTCACCCATCATTTCATTAAGAAAACTGATTCAGTTGCAGTGGTAGCATTGAAGTTTTCATATAAACATTGATGCAGGAATGCTTGCTTGGAGGGAATAATGAAAATACTGCAAGGATAGAGACCATTATTTCTAGATACACAATCTAATCATAAATGTTACTCAGTTACACTGTTAATTAAAACAAACAGTTACAAGTAAAGAGTGACTTCCACTAATAAGAGCAACTGTTACTCACCTTGGTAGCAGAACCAGTACACACCCTTTCAGAGTGAAACATTTCCCTTTCTGTCACTATGCACCATATTTCCTTACTGAAACTTGATGTTTCTCTTCGGTTTTATTAATAGGAAACAATTGGATGAAAAATGGGAACCATTATTTAACTGCATACCTTCAAAAATTCAGTTACAATCATAAAATGGTTTACTGGTAGGACAGCTTCTACAGTTCATTGCATGGAGGCGATGCTGTGGGTTTCACTGGAAAGAAACTAAATTTTGCCTGCTAACTGAAGGAGCAACATTCCCTTTTTTTTTTTTTTTTCCTTTCAGTTATGATATGTTTCTGAAAACACATGCCAAAAATCCTCTGATACTTGGATACACAGGTACACGATATGTTTGGTCCTCTTTTCTCTCATTAATATAGCAGAACTCATCAGCAGTGAATCCCTGTGCTCAGGAACCCCCCTTGGTGAATAGGGCTGTATTTGCAGCTTTGTAACAGTTACTGTCCTATGCAGGCACCTCCATTTTACATGAGGGACCAAGGACATCAATATGATTTATAGTACTCCAATACGTGTTTGTGCCATGTAGAGGTGCTGAGCCAGAATGGCAGCTTTGTATTTCAATGTTTTTTCTACTCCATTTAGGGGAGCAGCTGCCATTTAGTCTGGCAGAATTTTGACTGTATTTCACTAGCATATTATGGAGTCTGACACTTAAGGTCGAACTGTAATGTGATGTTTCGTGGTGAACTGGTAATGAAAATAAATGGTTACTTGGTACAAGTCTGCTCTGAGAGTTGGTTTCTCATCTAAAATATTTCTTTGTTTTAATACAATCACAGTTTCCAACCAGCTGAAGATGAAGGCTTAAAAATTGCATTATTAAAAAAAAAAAAAAAAAAAAGTTGATTCTTCCTCAGAAAGTGTCCTAAAAATTGACATATCAGAAAGGACTGTAGTCTCTTAGTCTTGTCAAAGGCTGGTTTATTGCTAATATTATAGTGTCAGGCCAGTAAACTGTCCAATAACCAGGTATATTTGCATAAGTACGCATTGTGTGTTTCTAGATCTAGGAATGTCTAGTAAGGTCCTGCTGCACTGAAAAACTTGTATAACAGTTTGTATGATACTATGTTTTTCTGCTAAATTTTGCAGGCCATGTGTCTAAAATTTGGGACTGTTGGCACTAGCTATGGAGACAAGTCAGTGGTGTGTGTGACCTTACGCTATGATGCTACTCAAAGATGCAAAGATGCAGAGAATGAACTGAGATGCGTAGCAGCCACTACACCCCAACTTCCACCTATTTGCTGCAATGAAGATGTTTTACAAGTGCTTTATGACTATAATTATAAACACCATCCTAATAGGCTAGGTACTGTATTTAACTTGTAATGAACTTGATTTCAGCTAAACATTCAATTAATGTTACTAGTACAATGGGAAATATAATTACAGTCTTCAGGGACACATGAAGAACCAAATTTTGCTTTCAGTGTTCTAGTGCATTGCTCTGATTTCCAGGGGAGTTTCATGTATGTGCATTCACTGGCAGAATCTGGGCCTTTCACTGGACTTTTCCAAATCTGAAGGTTTTCTTATATGAGAGTGTTTATCTCTAAAGTTATAGCCCCATCTTGATACGAAGGAATTTGTATAAATCCTACATTGTTCTACCAAGGCTACAGAAATCCTTACTGAAATGTACAGACAGTGTTTGCATGCCTGCTGCTAATATCCATGGGATAAAATAACTTATAAAACAGTCTCCCTGATAGCAGTGTCCAACTTCCCCAAAGGGATTATCCCCTTTCGGTTTCCTAAATAGCTCACTTAAACATCACCCAAACATTTCTCTCCAGTAGAACTGATTTGGAGTCCCCTTACTCAGTGCAAAGAGATGCCTGATTTTCAAGAGATGCAGCTTGGATAAATTGATGAGAACTACAGATGCTTTGTATAACTGGTATTCAGTCCTGTTATTTGCCAGTCTCATTAAGTCCTGATGTTGGAAAACTTTTACTTACTTTTTTAGGAACAAGTTCTTTTTTATCAGTTTTCATTCATCCTTTCCTCATTCTAACAAGCAGAAACATTTTTGTGGTGGGACTGCTGCATAGTGACAACAAAGTATGGGCCAGGCAGAATCTGGCAGAATTTTTGTGCTTTTGTTCCTTCAAATTAGAGACCCAAAAGTGGATATTCAAAGGAAGAAGTTTACATTACAGCCTGTGCAGTGCCACAGATCTTTCTATGTGCAAATAGCAATTTCTTGCAGAAAAAAAAACCTGTTTTCTTTTGCCATCCTGAAAATGCATCACAGCAAACATCAGGAGTGTTCAGTAGCCTCTGGGGAGGTGAAGATGTTTATGATGCATTCGTGATGGGTGAGTTCATGAGAATTCTGTTGTCATGCCTGTGACTTAGCACATGGACTTGCTCATGGTTATGCCTGGTTTAAATATGTAAATGACTTCCTTGACTTAATTAGATATATGCTCAGAAATCTGGCACAAGTTCTGCCACACTGCTTGACTGAGGTACACAGTTAATGCAGGAAGCATATTCCTTTTATCTTGGAAAAGCTATATAGAGAAGCTCTGAAACAGCTCTGACAACACCAATAGTTTTGTTAATGTATAGGGCAGCTTTAAAAAGTGAGCCTATATTTGAGATTTTTCTTGTTCCATGGGTCTCAATTTTGTGTTCTTGGGTTACAAACAAATCATTGAAAGAAAACCTTAGAGTCTAAATTCCCAGAGAATACACTTCTAATCTCTTCTGAATTTTACTGCACTAAACATTTATCTCTAATTGTCCAGAAAGTTAAATTGCATTTCTAATAGTGAAGATAGTACTACTAGTAAATTGTGTCATTTTTATTGCAAGGGAATTTAACTCCTACCTTTACAACAAATTTTACTGCAACCTTAGCTATTGGCTAATGAGGAACACGTGACGTCCCTTATGTTTTAATTAACCATACACTGTAATTCTATAGCTTTCCTCCCAGTTCCTTGGACTCCTGCAGAATCTGAGACCCTGGTTTCCCTATTCGAATTTCATTCTTTTCAAACATATTCTCAGACTCCTCTATTGGAATAAATTCAGACTACTGAGTATCTGGGGAACATAATCCAAATACAAAAATATGTTGGCTCTTAAATGTATCAACTCAAGCTGAACTGCAATCCAGGCTTTTGTTTCTTACTTCATCTTAACTGAAGGTTGTCTTGCATTGGCATTTTTCCTTGTACTTTAGTCTTACAAAGGATGCCCCAGAAACCCATTCTACCTTGATAACCTTTCACTACTATAAAATATTCCTTAGCTGCAGCTCGTAACTTTGTTGCTATTCCTTTTCTTCCTAGATTGCTTCACGCAGCCCTCACCAGCAGCTACCACTGGTGTCAGAACAGAGCAGCTATTTTAACAGCACGCAGCATACAAACTGGCAGCCTGAAACAGGACGTCACCTGTGTCCTGTTGAAACTGCTGTTTGGCAAATAGGAGGCAGTTTCTGATGTGAAGATTTTGACGGTGCAGTGAAAATGACACGAACACTTATGTGAGGGAGCCTTTTCACTGTTTAGGGACTGCTTCAGATCTCATTAAATTCAATAGAAAGGTTCATACTGACTTCAGGGGAGCTTTGAGTCTAGCCCATCCTGGCTGTTAGCCAAGCCAACAAATCCTTTGTAGTCAGAGATACATATTCAAAAGTAAATATATTTTGAGGAGCTAGCTGGATAGAAAAAAAGTAAGATTATGTCAGCATCAATAAGGGGTGTATCAAAAGCAGCTGAACACATACCTCAGTGATATAAAGGGACTAAGTGTAATATATGAAGTAAGTCAGTTAACCACAAATATTTTTTTTCAAGCCAAGAAATTCTGTCTTCTTTGTTTAACATATAATGGTGTAGGTGCTGGCTATAATTTTGAAGTAGTATCTATTTTCTCTCTCTCTCT
>VXAA01001151.1:249652-306215 GCA_013399115.1 Anseranas semipalmata
TTTTTGAGGACTGCACTAACTGAGAGAAGTTTACCAGATGCTCCCTTCCTAGGTTGGACTGGCTTTGTGCCCAGAGCAGAAGCCACCGAACTAGGAGATGGTGTTCATTCCCATGCGATGGCAAAAAAATTGTTTTCAGGATTTTAAGAAGTTGGTATATTTTGGCCACTACGATTCTTTTATCAGTGCCCACAGGTGAGCTTACATAAAGCTGGAGGAATGAAAAAATACAATATGAGCTTATTCTGTGAATATTGCATGCTGCAGCAGAGCCAACAAATACAAGGAGGGCATTACTGGGTTAAGTGTAAGGAAACCAAAGGCCTCAGCCTAAGAGGCGTGTAACCAGGATTTGGATGTGGAAGGACAGAGGCGTTGATACATTCCAGCAGTAACTGAAGATCAGGGAAGGCTTCAAAGTGGAAAGGAATGGGGAGACTGACAGCTGTGCATACCAGAGAGTTCGAACTGCTAAACTGTGGTGTTCTAAGGAGTTGGAAAGGTGACTCTCCTTTTCATAACAGCAACAAGGAGTGTTTCCTTCCCTCTGAGGAATAAGCTCTGCACCTCTACTTAGAACTTCCTTCTGCCATCAGCTGATAAGAGTGGACACTAAACTGAACATATCCTCTTCCTTTGTAGTACAAAGAACAGCCTCGCTCTGCTTCCCCCACACAAACGCACTGCGTACCGTACATGCGGCATCATATTTGCTAACACGTACCAAGGCTGCGGTTAGGGCATTGCAGTATAATGTATTGTTCACAGAGCTTTTACTTACCATCTTCGACCTTAATGAATCTATTTTTTCAGCCCATTGCCCCCTCACCCCTTATCTAGATGACTATTGACTCCTCAGAGTCGATTCAGCAGAGCTGAATCCAGCAGAAAAGGTGCTGGTCCTGCATGACATCTGCAGGGGGGCCCTGTACTTAATTGTGCTTTTTCACAAACAATGCTACAGCATCCTCCTTCCCTTCAGATAATTTTCGCCCTATGTTCCTTGTGTAAGTAAAGGTCCCAGATGGCAGAAGTATCTGCAGGGTGTTGGGAACATACAGCTCGCTGTCTTGTCCATGAAAAAGTCCTAAGCAAGTAGTACGTCAAGGGGCAGGAGAACAGACGGTTCCTCAGCTCAGGGCAACAAGGTCAGCATTTCAATCCAATAATCATGTAAAGCATTTAAGAATCAGGTAACATGACTGAGGATGTTCTAAAACATATTTAAATTAATTTTTTAGTTACTTTGTTTTGTCTAAGGAGTGATGCTGCAAAGTTACTATCTCCCTAGGCAGTTCCTTTGTCTTCGTACTCATCTTCATAAAGTTCTATGTAGTGTCAGCTCTGAATCTCTGTGTCTGTCCTACCCCTAGAGAACACAGGAACATTCCATTCCTTTCCTACTTCTGACAGCTTTGACATATCTGAAGACTATTCCCATGCGTGCCCTATATCTAGTTCTCTAATTAAACCTTTCAATCACTTTGTGTAGACCTATGATCTTTTTTTACAGTTCCATTGACAGCTTTGAGGATTAGACAGTGGATGCTGGTTTCTTGCAGATAAACATCTCGTTTCTGGAAAGACGTTTGGAAACATATGCCGACGTTGATCTGTGTGCACACACAGAGGACTCCTGTTGTGCACATCCCATTAAGAAACAGAAAGCTCTGGCAAAGTGTCAACAAACAACAAAATGTGATGTGAGTAGTTGAGGCATGTTGTGTTTTTGACTTTTGCAAACGTTGATTAAAGGCCTTCTTGTGTGCAACCTGAGGGGTGCATGTTTAAGCCTTAGGAACTTGTTGCAGTAGTTAATGTTATATTAGTTGGGCGTGTTTTTGATAAATTGTGCTTACGTGGTAACCTCAAATCATGGTTATGAAACATACTGTGAGTTTTGCACGCATTTTACTTTTAGAATTGGCATCATTAAAGCATTTTCTTTGAACTCCTGTACTGCAGAATTTCCAATAGACTACTTGGGCTTTACTGAAGTGTGTTGAGCTTTTCAGGTACATGAAAAATGCTGTGATGAAAAACTTCAGGGAGGGTGAGAAATCTCTAACTTCCTGAAGGACTTGCTGAGGAAGTTTAGGCGGGATACATTGATGTCTAATAGTTTAAACTGTGGATTTAAATTGCAATAAAATAGCCTTTTTGAACTTTTTTTCATCTGGTAGTCACCCCCACTTTTGAGTGGGTGTCAGCACCTCTGGTGTTAAGTCTTCCTTTCATTAAATTTCCCAGCTCTTCTTTTGTGGCTGTTATGGGACATACTGTGCTTTGGAAACTAGGATCTAAATGAAGAGTGTTGGAAGACAGTGCTTTATACTTGGTCACTTAATTGCTATTTTACTCAGAATTGATGGGTGTGGAAGAATCACAAGCTCTCTTGGTAGATTCCCATTACTCCATCATCTACATCAGTATGACTGATATGATGCCAACAATGTATGGTAAGCCCTATATAGCACTATTTGATGGAGAAAGCAGAACTGCTGTAAACAACAAAACAGCTGACTGTAGTGCAAACACTGTAATAGAAGATCTGTTTCATCTCTCGCATTCTACTCCCCCACAAAGGTGAGATGAAACATTTTCCACATTGTTTCCGTACCCAAAAGCCCTTGCATGAACAAAGAAGATCACAGGATTGGTATGAGAATCAAAATGTGCCCAGAGAGCCCCAAAACCCTATAAATATGCCTGGTGTGCAAATGTCCTTTGACGGAGTTCTGGTTGGGAGTGATAGAACAGCTGGACCTGTTTCAGACACCAAAGCAAAGCAAAAACAACTGGAGAAATTTCCAAAATGGTTTGAACCCTTCTGGGGGCTTTTGGTGTGTTAAGTTATGCTAATCTTCCCGGAGTTCTATTAGCATATTCACCTATATTTAAATGATTAATTTTCTCTTTATATGCCAACTCTTAATTTTTTGTTCTTTCAAAATTATTGAAATCTATGACAAGAGGTAGTGATACGAGGAAACGTTTGGTTTCTGGTTAGTTAATCAATTCCATAATATCTCATTCTTTACAATTGCTTTATTTAATAGCACCAATTTCTGCTTTCAGGTCTTGACTTCCCTGTTAAGCATTTAAGTTTCAGATTTTTTTTTAATCTTTTAACCTTTATCCCTTTGAATTTTTTTTTTCTCAGCCTATAATTTATTATACAGTCTCCTGTCAGAGGAGGAGGTAGACTAGGTGATTTTTACTGTATTGCAAATTATAATTATTATCGTTATTTGCATTAGTAATGGATTCATTCTTATCACTGAAAACAATTCCATTATCTGATCAGACAGTTATCTTCACACTGTCCGTGATCATATATTTTCATTAGGCACCTCTTTCTCTGTGGGTCAAAAGGAGAATTATTCCTTAGTGCAGTCACTTTTCTCTTCACTCTCAACATTTTCCTTGGTTAAAAAGAAGTTGTTAATCCTCTACAAATGTCCTTTGCAACAAAAATATGCCCTTTTCTGTTGCTGTGTCCCTTCAGACCCAGCAAGGAAGGGCACATCTGTGCTATAAGCTGCCCTTCAGTGTCCTTTTTGTCAGAGGCGTGGGGAGAGGGTTTGCAATTCATGTTCAGTGGGCGGAACCGAGAGGATGATTTTCATGACCCAGCAAAGACATTTTGACTCCATTTTGAATTAAAGTGAAGGTGAAGGATTTGTAACCTCTGTTTTGTAAGATGGAGAAGCATCTTCTCCCAAATCCTCCTTCCCCAACTTCTGTGGGAGGCACAGGGTTTGGACTTTAATTACCACAGTGAGGTTGCAGAGGAAGCAAACCCACCCTCCTCTCTGATGCCCCATAGAATTTACTGTGCCTCTGCAGGGGTAAAAGTGCTCAGATAGTGCCAGTTTCCAAACTGCCAGCAAAGGAGAGGTGAGTAAGGTTGGAGAGGTGTGAGGTCAGGCCACAGGGCCTCCTGAGGAACTGAGAGCAGCCTTGGTTGAAGGTGGTGGAGAACCCCTTTCATGCTTCCTCCTGTTAATTTTTATTAATGTATGACTGAGGAATTAAGGACATCAAGAAAAAGGTCATCAGTATAAGGCAAGAGTTTGGGTTTCTTTTTAAGCAGACACTTTACGAGTTTCTGTAGCCTGACTGAGACTGCGGTCAGCAAACACAGAGCTCGGTGTTCAGAGAAGGAGGGCATGGGCTTCTGCCCACCCTCTCGGGCAAGATGTGTACGTGCTGAGAGTGTGTTTAGCATACCACATAACTTAGGTGATGATTTTATTCCTTCTTCCCGAAGAACTCCAAAAGTCGTGACTGAGCAGAGCTGCACCAGCACCAAGCACGGCCGCGCTGCGCTCCTGTGAGACTGGGCCATCTTCAGAATGGTGGCTGTTCCACCTGCTGCCTCCTCAGGGTAAGAAATGGCAGTGCTCTCACGCAAGACGTGCTTTCCAAAGAGGATAAACAATCAGCACTCTCATGTAAATCAAAACTCCTTTCATACTCTCAAATTGCATACCCTGAACTTAGGGACCTGAGCCACTAATTGTTCATTGTTGTTGTTTTTAATGAGATCATGTGAGACTATGTTTATCTAAAATTACATTGTGAAAGAGCACATTGCTTTACAGGTTTAGATCCCCTTTTTTTTCCCTTCACCTCCCTAATTGGTTTGATGTGGAGCAATTATCCACTTAATGCAATTAAAGGTAAGATTTTTCATACGATATGTACCACAACAGTAATTACGTAGGCCATAGCACAAAGGGGGACTTGAATACAACTTTTGTCTTTGGGTCTCACGTAATAAATGTCTTTAGTATGCTAGCAAGTGTAGTAGCCACTCAGTTGTTACCGTGCAATTGAATACAACATTTAGACTAATTTACAGGGTACTTTACATCTTGTTTCTGTTTGTATACAGGCACAATTTAGAAGTAAGTGGCATTTAGGCCACTATTAGTATTTTTTCATTTAGGGCTGTGGGAGCATCACATAGACTTTCTTCTTCTGCCCCCACTGATGCCTTCTGTTTTGGCCAATTAAAAATGCTGATATATTTCCCCCCTTTCATTGTCTTCAAACTTGAGAGCGTTTTCAGAGGAAAAAATGGATATCAGAACTTACTTTTTTTTGACGAAAGATGGTGTATTCTTCAACTAAATATCTCTTTTGTCAAAGAAACTGTTTTCAGTTTTAAAAAGTAATGAGATTTTTAACAAGTTTAGCGTTGTTTTACCACAATTAAATAAAACCATACAGAGTGTATATTTCTGAAACATGAGGGTGTAGCAAAACAGCTTGTGATTTACAGTCAAATTAAGAACAAAATAGCCTTCAGGCATAACATCATAAAATTCCTATTTGCAGCCTCTAAGGACAGATCCCATAAAGGCATGGAAATAAATATGTGTACATAAGCACTGTCAGCTGAGGCTAGGTGAAGAAAGCTCTAATATGACAAACCAGATTAAAAAAAAAAACTCAGGAGGTCCAGGAAGAGGAATTCATCAATGCCAAATTAAGATACACTAAAATATTTCTTGAAAGATAGAACCTCATTATTCTACTGATTTATAGAGCAAAGTAATGACTATAGGCAGCATTGTCTAAAGACAACAATGAGTGCTGCTATATCTCAGTAATAATTAGTCACATGAAATCTTCTTTTTTTTATTGTTCTTAGATGATTTATAAAATATGAGAGAAACACATTACACATGGCAATCTGAAATATAATGAAAATACATGGTCCAGGTTGACTCCCATATTTAAAATTCTGATTGCAATGCTGCCCACCAACAAAATAATTGTAATTTCTGGCAGGAATTATAAAACCTAAACTACAGTACAAAGCATTGTTCACCAAATTACTCATTCCATAACCACAATTATAGCCCATTTGTTTTCTTATGCTGATAACAAAAGATACATTTTAAGATCTGCACTGTGCTACTCTTCCTTTAATAAATAAAGTGAGCTTTTCAAAAGCTGCAAAATGATGCAGATAAAAATCAAAACATTTCTACGTTTAAAGATTCAATCAAAGACTTGCCATGAATGGTGTGGTATTAAAGTTTAAAAAAATAATCAATTTAGCATGCATTTTTGAACATGATTTGTCACAAATAGCATTCCCAATAGATAAGAATGATTATATGGTAAAGAGCGTAATTTATATATCTCAAGCACTATGCTTTTGTCACCGACATCGTTAAGGAATTTGACACGTTTGCAGGAGAACAATATATGTCAACTGAAATATATACCAATTAGCCATAAATGGGACACTGAAATGAATGATGCATGTGCATGCTATACTTACAAGTAATAACATGTGGTTTAAAGTCGCTTGCGTTTTCAAACAAGAATTCTTTTTATGTTGTCATTTAAAAAATCTAATATTTGAAAAGGTCAGGAATAAATAGCACCATTAGCATTAAAAGCTAGCTAAAGGGAAAGTAATTTGTTGTTCATTTAACATTGCATTTTATGTAATAGCTTTGTAAAGTGTTCGGGAGGGGGGAGAGATTTTATTCTGCTAAAACAAGATGACGGCAGCTCCAGTTCATTATTAAAAGGAGATTTTTTATTATGCTATTGTCAACTTTAACGTCTTGATTCTGTTAGGTGTTTGTTAAAATTACATGGGCTGCTGAAGTGGCTATGGCAAAGGATAATGCAGAGAATATCATGACTGTCAAAACAATTGTGTAGGCAAGAATCTGCTTATACTACGGTAAAGGAACAAAAGACAAAGGAGAAACTCTTTTGCAGTGTTAGGAAGTTAATAACCCTGTTGAGGATTCCTCGGCAGGAGGCACTGAGATTAGGAAGCCAAATTCTGGGAGAGACAAATAGTCGTGGCAAAAGGAAGCAGGGTACATGGAAACCTGGCATCGTGTGCCTGCTCTGGTGCCGTAGCTATGTGTGCTCTGGGCAAACCCCATAACTGTTCACCTCCCTGGAGAGTGGCCTACTCGTCCTTGGACTGCATGAGTGGTGTGTGAAAGCGTGCAAAGCCCTGTGGCTGGATCCTCTGTCTCCTGCAAAGCTGCGGTCATGAAGATGCAGAGATCTGGGAAAGGCTTTGCAGGAGCAACTGAAAACTGGACTTACCAAAGCCCTGACACAAGACAAACAATTCATATCTTTGAACTGATTAGGCCTTACACCCTTATTCTAGTACTGCAAGGCTGACCACAGATGGGAAAAACTGGAGGCAAAAGAAGTGTTAGTCTGTACCCCTTATGGAACACATAGGCTGGGAAGAAAACATACAAAGCAAACTTCCCAGCTGCACACTTGCTGCTGTGAGGAGCTGCAGAGGGAGGGAAGCAATGTAATGAGTGGAAGGCACAAGTAGCATCATCAGGGAGAAAAACATCTGCTTATCTCTCTCAAGAGAGAATTCAGACAAGAAATTGTCTTAGCATTTTAGTACCCCACACATCTGTGATAGCATAGCAAGGGGTGTCTCCTTTGCTAATTCATACATTTATTCCCTAATAACCTCTCTAGAGCAAGGTTTCAGAGATCTATGAAACAGTGATTCTCCAGATCAAAATTTGGTTCGCATTGTGCTCCCAGGGCAGCACAATTGGGTATTGCCTTTTAATCTGGGCATGTAGCACAAGTGTAATTTACAATGTTTTTAAACAGAAAAGCAAGATAGCACATCTCCGACTAAAACTGAAGTTGATGGGGGATATTCTTTTCAGTTGGGTAAAACCAAGGAATGGTTTGTTTCTGACATAAGGAACTGGTTCCAGCTCTGAGCATGACAATAAGGTGCCAATCTTCAGTGCTGACTGTTCTTATTCTACCCTTTACAGCCTCCCCCCTTTTTTCCCTGTATTAGAAGTGTTGTGCTCTAACACAGAATAAATTGGTTTCAACCTCCACCACTGAAAGGGGAATCCAAAGTCTTGCAAGGGGGGCTGATGTTATCTCAGGACTAGACTTTCTGGGGGAGGAAAGGTCATGCAGAAAGGCAGAAGGAGCAGAGGGCCCCAGCCTGGTGAACCTCAAGAGAAACCCCTTAAGGGAAAGTGTCCCAAGGAATGGTGGGTCTCCAGGCCGCAGATGTTCTGTGTTATTTTTTTTTCCATTGAGGATGGGGTTCCTCTGAGAGCAGAGGAGAAATGGTCTGTTTCTCCAGCAGCAGGCTGAGGGACCTGAGATAGGATTACTTAGGGACAGAAATTAATTTGTGAGCTATCTACACTTTAGCTGATAGTGTTTATCAAAAAAATGAGAAAGTGGCTCCCTCATTGCATTGTGCATTCTATAACCTGACTGCTTCATCATCTGGCAGTTTTGCTCAAGGCTAAGGGCCAGCAAATGAAATGTCAGGATAATTTGGTGATTGTTCTGATTTTAAGCATTTTAGTGAAATTTCAGTAACATTTGAAATTTGATATGCAAATTTCTCAAATTAATTCTGTCTGGATCCTGTGGTCCAAGCTTGGTTCAGCATTAGTTCAGCCAGTTCTCCATCATGATCACTATTCCATCTCTCACCAGTAATTAAAAACTTCTGTCCTCCTTTTGTAAGCTGCTCACCCTTCTGTCTCTGCTCACATCTTTATCTCACACTAATTCAAGGCTTAGCCTTCAGTTTGGTTAAGAACATCAGCTTCCTTAATCCTCTCATCTCTTTCTTCTCACAGCACGTCTGCTTTCTCTTGGCACTGTCCAGAAGCCACGTGCCAGATTCTGTTACCTGCGCCCTTTCCTCCCCTTGTCTGAAATTATTTTGAAACACACTGAAATCGGAGGAATTTTTCAATGGGCGCTGGCTCATTCACTTCTAAAGCTACTTTAAAAATTCCATATTTTGCAGGCTATCTATAGAGAGATATCCACAGACTCAAAAAAAACAACCAAACAACCAAAACAAAAAACAAACAAACAAACAAAAACAAACCACACAACAAATCCCATATCACCACCCAGAAATAAAATACGTATCTGCATCCTCCCTGGCCCTTACCTATTACAATTCCCTAGATTATTATTACTATTATTATTATTATTATTATTTATTTTTATTTATTTTTAACATGCTAGAGCAAGGAAGGTTTCTTCTTGCATGTCTGCATCTAAAAGGTGCAATTCATTACTCAGCATGTAAAGCTTCCATTATAACTGCAGTGTCTGCAGACTCCAGTCTTTCATGCGTGACTAGCTTTTATTGAGAGCAAGGCTTTGGGCGTCTGTACGTGTTGTTAGCAAGCAGTAAGAGTTTGCAGAACATCCTCCCTCACGGTCTCAGAACCACAGAAATGGAATCTGAAGGAAACAAAAATATATGAATGTCTTGAGTTGTCAACATTTACTGAGATTATACGAGTGAATTTGTTTTAATATGCCAACCTGGTTTGTCATTTGACACACCCATGCTACCTGAAAAGAACAGAGAAACTTGAGCACCCAAGTTTGAAATATTACTGCTGGTGATAGTACTGCATCTATTCTGGTTGACTGCCTTCCTTCAGTTTTACAGTTTCTTTTTTTTTTCTTTCCCCCAGTTTGTGTGCTACCATCACTAGATGGATGATTGCAACTCCGTGTGCAAGGGCATGAGTCCATAGAAGAGAGATTGTGTATTGAATATGCTTCGTCAGCAATGTGCTTTGATGAATAGAAATTACAACTGGACTACTTCTGCTGAGAGGTAATGTTGCTGGGCTGTAATCATTTTGCTTTGCTTGAAACTGTTTTCATCTGCAATGTTGTCTTTTAAGTGATTACATTTTAACCATGAATTTGTATACGGGCCTAAACCATATACTGTACCCGCTCTTCTAGACATCAAGTCATGGAGTGGATCAAATAACATAAATAATCAAGCAAATGAGGGGCTTTGTTCTAAAAAGTCCAAGCAAATGGGTAAAATTGGATCAGAAAAAACATACTTCTATAATCTAATCATCCACACTATATTCCACTAAGTCTACAGAAATCGGTTTTGGCCTATATCAGTAGACTTTATATTTAGCCATTTAAGTACAGTTTCCAAGTATTAGCCTCATTCACTGGAATGGTAGACCTATTATTGCCACTCTGTCTTGTCAAATGCAATCTCAGACCATCGATATCAATAGAAATTTTCTGCTGATTCCCACTGATAGTGAATCAGACATCCTAATGCAAGCTCAGACACAGATAACCGTTTCTTGCAGACAGCAAGTAGGAACTTGGGAAGAATGATGCTGATAATCCAAGCCAGTGCTAATCTTTCTCAACCAAAGGGTTAAAACAGGAAATTTGCCCTTCTGAAGCCTGGAAATATTTTAAGTTTTTTTCTTGAAGTTATTTAAGGTAGAAGGTTGAAGTATTAGTGAATAGAACTATGTATGAACAGTATCTTGAAAGGAAGGAAATTAAAAGTGTTCTTTACAGTCTTTTTCTTTTAATGCTTTAAACACTTTTTCTTGTGCAAATGCTTTTGCCCCATATATAATTTTGTCACTTACCCTCCCAAGTAACTTTCAGGATTTTTACAATGAATGTACTTACTCTTTTCCATTTTCTCCAGATTGTACCGTGATAGTGGTGGCTCCTAGTTTAGGGAGAGTTGGATTTATCCAGTTGTTGTTCCAAAGAAATTTAACCTTTGTAACTGTTCCAACATTAATTTCTGCATCAATGAAGCTTGTATAAGTGTTGTCTGGTTGGAGGGTTCCCCTGTGAAAAATGATATTTTATGGATGTGAGGCTGGCTGGCATTTAATATTAATTACTAGTCCCATCAACTGATTGGCTGTGGTGGCAAGTCAATAGAAAGTTAGTAGTAAGGCAGTATTTAGCTTATAATACGGTAACAACATTACTGTCCGTTTTCCATTGTAATTTATCCAAAATCAGTGTTTGTCGGAAGAAACAAAGGCAGATGATAGGCTTGATGTGCTGCAGTCATAACTCACTATGAAGACCCAGTTACAGGACAATCCCTATGGAGAAGGTAGAGCTGCTCCCTGTTGCTTATGTAGGCAGGGTATATACTGTGTTTTGCACGTAAATGAAATCTTATTTAATGCTAATTGATTTATCTGATACAGATGTTGGATTTGTTTGGGATGGCCAAAAGGATTACCCACCAGCTGCTCAGCCTGGCTCTCTACCAGAGGTTCTCAAACTTGCAGCACTGTGATTGAGTCAAATGTGCATCTGCTCTTGGGTCACTGTAGTTCATAATCTGGCTATTAATTTCATGTCGCATCAATAGAGCAAGCTCTAAATGGCAGCAGTTTGAGACTGCACTGAATTCTAATGTATTAAAATTCTAACATTTTTAAAATTCTGCATTCTAAACTCTACCCTTCAAAAGTAAATCCCGAGTGAGTGAATTGTCACTCCATTTACATCAAGGAGCTGTATCTGGGGGTAGAATTTGTTCTGCAAAATGGGACCAATTTAAACACAAATATTATTAGAAATGTGAATTAAACATTCTAGAAGAGAAGTTTCTTTTCTATTGAATATTGAACTTACTTGACAATCTGATGCTGCCTTGTGTTCCCATCACTCCCATACAGGGCAATATTTGCATATCCTCTTACTTTCCTTTTTCCAGAGAGCGTCACAGTTACTTTGTACCTCCAAACTACACAGAAGAAATACAATAAGTTAGATTTCACCCAGAGAGAAACAGTTTCCAAAATATCAAGTCTTTTTTTTTTTTTTNNNNTTTTTTTTTTTTGGTCTGTATGATGTAGTTGAAAGCAAAAGAAATTATCACTACCTTGCACTTTCAGCTCAAGGCTACATCCCAGGCTGCCTGGACTGGACAGCGTTAACACAACACTGTCATACATGACTCTTGGTGCTCACTGCTTTTCATTGGGTTATAACCACGCAACACATATAAAACACCAGTGAGTCAGATCTGTCGTTCTGTCTTAATGACATCAACATGAGAAACAAGTAGACATTTGTACTGCTGTCTGAACAAAAAACAGCCAACCTAGCCCGTAACGTGTAAACACAATATAGACCTGAGCATTTTGACCACAAATGTTTTTACATACAGTGAAGTTGGAAAGAAGGAAGTGTTGGGAATAAATAGTGATCCATACCAGAATATAAACAGTGTAAAAGGAGTGTAAAAATAAAAGTCCGATATGCTCATTTTTATGAGTGAGAAATTTCCTTTAGCGTGCAATTAGCAAAAGCAGTTCTTCTCCCTCCAATGCTTGCTTACAAAGGTGAAGGAAGAACTGTCTTATGAGAGCTGACATTTAGGATAACTTAGGTTGTAAAGGAGGTTATCTAGTCCATCCATTTCTCAAAGCAAGATCAGCTTTGAGCAGGTTGCTCATTGCCTTTGTCAAATGGAGTTTTGACTGTCTCCAAAGGTGGAGATTTCACAGCTTCTCCAGGCCTCTCCTTCTGCCTTTAACCACTGCCATGGTGACAGACACTTTCATAATATTTAATAAGGATTTCCCTTGCTGTGACTTCTGTGCACTGCCTGTCATCCTTTCTCCATGCACCTTGTAGTGTAGCCCACTAAACATCTCAGTGACTTCCACTTGTCTGTATAGTTTGACATCCTTCTTGTACTGGAGGGCACAAAACTGGGCATTGGTATCGGAGCAGAGGAGGAAAAGGCACAAGGACTGAAGAGCCATTTGCACTGCTATGAGGTCTTTTAATCTGTTTAAATTAACTGTAAAATGTGGGGGGAAGTATGTTTACAAGCAGTAGGTAGCAACTGAAACAAAACTTACGAGCAAAATCCTTGGCCTCTCCAGTATTCAGGTAAAGTTTCAGGAAACTGTTTTTAAATTTCCCTTTGAATTTATCTGCAAAGTGACCCATATTTGGGCATCCCTCTTGTGGGCATGGGAAACAGCCTTCCTGGTGAAAATAAATGTATCCGTTAATAAAATTATCCACACAGTCTAGAAAAAAATGAATGATAACATTGATTTTTAGCTGGTCATGAATCACAGCAACAGAGTTTCAAGCAACAATTTCTGTAACTACAGGAAGATTATATAAGCTAGCCAATGTTCTGCAAGGCTCTGATTTTTCAGGGCTCCAAGTTTTTTCTCACGCCATCTAGCTCACTCCAGCTGCATAAGTGACATCCTTGAGTAGTCTTGAACTGGAGCAGGGAGGAGGAGGAGGAGGTGTCTTTCCCAGCAACTGATGAGAAAGAGTGATGTCTCCTTATACCTTCAGGTTGGGTCAAGAAAGGCTTTGTGCTGAAAACAAAGCTCATTTTTGTCTTGAAAGCAGCTTTTTACCCTGGTGACAGCATGTAGTTGCCTTCTCCAAGAGTGAGCTGAGAAGCCCGTATCACCTGCTCAGAATGTACGAAGGTCAATTGCTCTGTTCCCTTCTGCCTGTGCTGCCTGTAGGATATGATGAGACTGTTGCCTCCCTGCTACAATGAGGCCGTAGTTCAATATCTCCCAGTCTGAGGCAGGGAAGGGTTTCCTGCCCTTGGTCCATAAACCATTGTGCTTTGTCCTTGAGGCTATCTTAATTCACCAGAGTATTTGACCACGGACTGACCCCATCAGGCCATTACATATTATTTTACTTCTTGTTGTTTTGAAGAGTATTTAAAGTATTTTTAAAGTATGTTTGAAAGCGCACCTGCTACAGTATGGAATTCCCCTTGCTGCTGTTTGGCAAATACATTTGGTGACTACTGGGACAGGCTCTCCTCCTTGCCCGTTCCCTGTTTGACACAGCAGAGCAGGTCTGGGGGAGCCACATCAGCTCCAGTAGTACCTTAGGGCTGTCCCATCAGCAGAGTACCAGGGATATCGCTGTTTTGCTGTTACCTTTTCCTACTTTGACCCCTGCCAGCAGCGTGAGCTATAACACTGTAAGATGTCTGTCACTTCTCTTACACCTGCACCCATTTGGATGCAAGCTAGCATAAATAAATTGAATTTCAGATGTATTGATAAGAGCCACTGCTTTTGAAATGCTCCATTCTGAGGCTCTGAAAAATACTTACTGTTAGAAAAGCATCGTATGAAGTACAAGAATAACCTAGAAATCCATCAGGGAAGATAATACTGTCGGAGTAATACTTGTAGCTCCGCAAATGATTGCAAGCCACAAAGTCCCGAGTTCCTGTGAAAAGATGTTCCCAGGTTAGTTCTTCGTTTCTGTAAACAAACAGGAAAGGACACCGACATGGCACTTGCCGTGACGCCAGAATGCGTCATTCTCCCTCAAAAGCCTCACCACTATCCTTGGGGTGGCGAACATGAGGTTTGAACCTTGCTTTTGCAATGAATTGATGCTCTGAGGAATGTCATTGACTCAACAGGTGTAAAATGCGAGCTTGAAATGCTTTGTGCAGACTGACTGGGCAGCCCACCCGTAGCCCTCCCCTCCCAAACGCTTTTCAAGTAATCTGACCGAGTTCCACAATGGAAACAGAGCTGCACCAAGCAGGTCTTTTATAGGGAATAGTTGCATTACCATGACAAAAGAAAACTGAATGCAAAGTATTTGGTTTGAACTGGGCAATGGTGATTTACTCCAGCTGAGGAGTTCAAAACTAAATTATTGTTATTTGGGGGGTGTTTAAGGAAGGGAGACTCTTAAAATTAAAATAATGAATATATTATTTTCCTTTGTATTTCCTTTATTTGCCTGACTTCAGGCTAAAAAGAAGATGATATACAACACAGTTATTTCTTTGTGCTTTAATTCCACATTATTGATAACAAGTTTACTTGGGGGCGTGGGTGGTAATGCTTCCAGCTGCATTGAATAAAACCGAGATAAAAAGGCTGGTTATCACAAATAAATTAATGGATTCCCAGACTATAAGGTGCTTGTAGTAGTGTGAGGGAGAGCTCAAATCATATACTGAAAAGTCTCTAGAGGAGGAAATTTTTTTTAATGTTCTGTTACATGCAATGTAAGTTTATAATAGATTTTTTAAAAAAAAAATAATTAGACCTTTTATTAAAACCATGCAAAACAACAACAAAAAACTTATTTGAGCAGCCACTTGCCAATCTTTTTTTACCTGACTGAAAATAGACAAAATGACATTGCTTCAGTGCAACCCAGGTTTGTAATAGGTAACTTTAAAAAAATAATAAAGTTTATTGCTTTATGTCAGAAGAATTGCAGCTGAAGATCCCATAACAGAAATAGATGTATCATTGCCCTACTCCACCAAAGTTAAATGTGTCATTATAGACCCTTCAAAATTTTTGATACAGTTTAAGTAATGTTTGCTTCTGCTATTAGCTACTTTAGAGGATGTTTCCAGATCAAACCCTTTGTCCTGTTTATTTTTTGATCCATGTATGGGAATAATTATTGGGAAGTGTTATGTTTGAGCATGCTAACAGTTTCACTGCACTCTGTAGTTGCCAATGCTGGTGGACACACCAAGAGCTAACACAAAACACCTGAGTGAAGAAAAGTTAAGTCATTACATATTGAAGTTGACCTTCCTCTGAATTTGTAATGTAATCAACATACTTACCTTCCCAGATGCCATCAATATCTACAATCTGTGAAAGAGGATTCTTCCCACATCCTGGCATTTGCTCTCCTCCATTTGGATAAAAATCAAGATGTCCTATTGCTGACCTTATTCCAAAACCTGAAGCATTTAAAGCAGGGGTAAGTACATTTTAAATTCATGTTGTCTCATACCTATAGCTGTTGACTTGAAGTTTATCTGTGGTATTTTAGGACATGAGCTCTCAGTGACCAGAATAGTGTTTTTTTTCCTGTGTCTGTGCACTGACCAACGTGCTTGAGTCTTGAAGAACAATTAGGACACTCAAGTGCCACAGAGCACAAATAATTAAGTACTAATAGAGTAAAGCTGAACACTCACCTAACTCAGGGATTGTGGGAGCTGAATCCGTGTGGATAACGTCAACAAACTCTGCATCAGATTTATCCAGCCTGACTTCAATAGGAGTGTTTTGAAAATAAGGTTGCGCAGGATCCAGTCCTGAAAGAAAAAAGGGTTGTGTCATGAACAGATTAAGACATCTAGATGCGTCGTTTTATATAACAGTATGATTGTTTATAATTAGTGCCACGTATATAGCTGTCTTTGCCTCCTTGTACCTAAGTAGCATACACATTAATAAAATGATGGTATGCACACCTGCTTACCAAATGGCTTAGGCTTGAATCCTAGCTAGGAGAGAATGTTACCTGTGAGAAGCCTATTGAATTTTGCTGATTTATTTCAATAATGGATCCCAGCACTTGGATACTGGTTATTATTTTAAGGGAAGTTAACATAGCTCAAATTGAGGTTGCTGTGTCTGCATCCCATATAGCTCATCTGTGTGGTTTCTCGAGTACCTTGTCTGAGCATACTCAGGCAGGAATTGATACTGAAAGCACTGCCATGTGCTTGGGACTGTTGAAATCAACACACCTGCTTCTGGCTCCAGTCAGATTTTGGAAAGGCATCTAGTTTTGAAGTCATGATCTTTGCTTTTGATCCTAGCAGAAAATACTACTCATTTGCCTCCCAAATTGCTGCAGCAATTTTGGGAGCCTGTGAAGTCTTGAAGATTACAAAATTTTATAATCTTATACTTGCATCTCATGTTTTCCTTGGGTAGTAGCTTTGGTTTTGCTTTTAGACTGAATTTCATAGACTATTAGTCCAAGGTTCACCAAGCCTGAAATCTCTGAGGAAATGTAATAACAGAAAAGGGCTGTGTTAATAACTCATCGAATACAATCCCGTAGAAAAGGCAAATCTTTATATCACACTTGGCAAGGCAAGTGGATAGTTACCTAGGGCTGGGGCTCAGCAGAGATTTAATGTATATTGTTTAGAGAGGAGGGAAAAGTTGTGAAGTTAGTTGGAAAACTCAGTGAACAAGATGTTCTTTCAGCGACAAGACAAGGGACGGCTCTATGGAACGTGAGTGTACAGACACTCATGAAGCTGAGTTTGCTTTAAATGGAGAGAGAGAGAGAGCCTCTGCCACAGGAGAAGGCAGGTGGAAGAAATGTTAGGAACTGTGCTGCTACATACTGGAAAAAGACTAAACCAGAGTGCTGCTGGAAGGGAGAAGTCCAGTGAGTTACATATAGCAACATCTACTGTCAGCCAAAGCACAGCATTCAGGGGGTCCCTAGACATATAGAGCTGCTACACATTGAATTTCCCAGAGTGGCATTTTTGATAGGATATTCAACATCTAAAGGCCTGTCTGTAGAGGAAGCCCTTAGATATGGAAGCACACAGAAAACAATTCAACAAGAGGGTCTGATCCTGAAAGCATTTCAGAGTTCAAGTTACAAAAGCCTCACATGAGGGTCATGCAGAGTGGATGTCAGCGATTACAGTGAGTCCACCTCTGCAAGCAAATCAGTGTGATATTTTGAATTCAATAGTGGAAAATATGCCTTGATGAGCAAAAATCAGCTCATGCAAGTGATTCTGTGAAATTATACTGCTAAATAAGCAGATGAATATTGAAAGAGAAGGGAATTTGGGTGAAATCTGACTTTCTTTAAGTTGATTCCAGTTTTTTAGTAAGTCCAGTTCAATCTGGACAGATGATACGTTCCTGTGTGACTTAATTTTTGCTCCTGAGATAATAGAGAGATTTAGTATATCAAATTACATGAAGAAATTAAACTTTAGAAAGTTTTTGGGAAATAAATAAATAAAACCAAAACCACCAAACAAAACAACAACAAACAATAAAACCCAGTATTTCATTACTGTAAATGTATTCTACAGGTGAACGGTTTATGTAGACATAGCAAAGCATGGTGATAGTGGGTGATATCAAGGTCAGCCTACTGCTTCTGAAACTTCAGATTTAGACCATTATTTTCTGGAAAATTGTATTTGTTAGCAAAACAGCAGTACAAAATAATTATGCTCACTGCTGTGCTGTTTGTAGCACGCTTTGGAAGAACCTGCAAGCAATGGTTGTGATGTTGTGTATCAGATGTGCTGCTATATAAGAGGCCAGATTAATGAAAGATGAAAAAGGCAGGGGAAAAGCTGCCAGGACAAGGAAGGTAGGGATTACTCTCCTGGTCTGTTTTATTGCAGTAGTGTTGGAGAAACTGTTTCCAAAAAAACAACCCATAGCAGCTAAAGCTGGTTCTGGTTGTACATTCATTATTGTGAGCTCGTTTATAGCAGTGACAGTAGAAAGCTGTTGTGTTACAGCATTGCTTCTGTGCTGCTGCAAACTCGAGCTGGTCTGGAGCGAGCTGTGGGCACGTCACAGTGACACTGCTAGGCTGGGGCACCAGAAAGCAAGCTCTGCAGAGATGCATTGATGTGCATCAGGAAGTCAACTGGTGTTATTGCAAGGGGCATTCTGGCTCTGTTTGATGTAGGGAGCCTTTCCATTGCTGTGTAAACACATGCACACAAAATAATCATTGCACTGGCTGCCTACCATGCTTGCCAGGGTGCAGCCCCAGCCTGTACAGTGAGAGAAGGTAAATTATATCTTGCCCAAATTACTCCTGACTAAACTGTGTCCCACAGCCAGATACAGTTGTAGGAGAAAATGAACAGCAATGTCTTGTTAAGCAGTGGTATCTTTAGTACGAGCTGTGACTTAGAGCCCTGCCTTACCAGTTATCCTTCCAATACCCGGCCTCCTCCTGCCAGCCTCCCCTGCTGCATGTGCTCCGAGGCTGTGGCCAATTATGTGAACGTCAGCTGGAGAGTATTCGTATTGTTCCTGAGAAAATAGCAGTTAAAAAAAATAATTTATGACTTCTATTTTACATCAACAACAGGGAAAAGTAAAGAGGGGCTGAAATCTGCTCTTAATTTGACTACAGATTCAGGGCCTAATCTGCAAGGGACTCCTATAGGATTTCAGCATATTTTTGCTAGTTTAGGTGTTTACATCCAAAACAGAATTTTTCAAAGTTCCTTATTCAGCTGCTGCCCTCATTTGGATGCTTTTACAACTTTAGACAGCTCTGTCACTGAGTTCTGAGAGGCTCAACATCTGGCAGGCCAGGCACCACGTGTAGCTGGAAGAGAATGCGAGAGAAGAGATGCCTTCAGCTTTTTGGACAATAATTCAGTGGCTGGAATGCAGATGTGGAGAGTGAGCCCTGGGTTAGAGCACTGCCAGCCCCAGCATACTGTCCTGTCGAGTAATTTAGAGTTCTCTTATGGGGAATGTGTGTTGAAAGCACTTGGATTAAAAGAAGGCTTCAAACCAATCATTGCTTCCCATGTAAAGTTGACTAAGAAAGGGGGCATGTGGCACCTCCTGTAGATTTAGGCACTGCATGACAGCTTTCCCTGGAGGCAGCTGGGAAGGTCCCAGTTGTCCCCAGGCATTTCTGCTCACCTGAGAGCAGCCGATCTCCAGTCACTGCCAGCTGTTTTTCAGTCCTGCTTAAGAGCCATTTTATATATTTTTGTCACCATGAAAAGGCAGTTTACTGTGTCGATTATTTCTGCATATTTAAAACTATGCAGCTCTTTACATCTGTCAACATCTATGCTACATAACATCTATGGGATAGCTGTTCAGCTGTACTGTGGGGATGTCTTGAAGGACTTCATACCTGTAAGCTGAATAACCCTGCTGTTATCACATAGTTCTCAATCTAAAAAAAAAGTCTGTTGTTTCCAGCAGAACATCTAAAATAATCACTGAGTAGAAGAAAATGTTTTTGCTGATCACATTCACACTCCTGAAAGTTCCTGAATCACATTTTTTTTTAAACCAGCATTATAACTGTAGCTGTATAACCAGGAAATTCTTACCATAAGCACATTTATAAAATAAGCTATTTCAGCGCCTACAACACGGATGTTGTTCGATGCCTGAGTGTACTGACATTTTGAGCCTTTGTTCCAGTTTATGCAGATACAGTTCACGTCTTCCACTGTAAGCATCCTCTGTTTTGTAAAACAAAAGCAAAAAACAAACAGTCCCACGGTATATACAATCTGAAATGGACTCACAATGCTTACTACAGCCAAACTCATAAATGCTGCATGAATTTGTATGAGAACATTCTAAGAACCAAAACCATAGTGTATACCTGTGGCCTTGCCTGGACACAGGCGTGTGCATGCTCACACAACACTGAAATGGGGTGATATGCTGCAGTAATGGCCACACCATCATTTTAAATACCCACAGCAGTATTTTGTGCAGAGGGGAAAACAGTATGAGCCCTGATACTTTTAATTTCAGTCAAACTTTGTATGTAACCCGAAATAAGAGCTCTACTCATGTACTGGTGCACTTAATTTATTAAAAAGTACTTCTTTAATTCAAATTCAGTTAGAACTTCTATTTTTCATGATTAAAATCAGTGTTTTCCTGATAGAGATTTGTAAGAAAGGGAGTGTCTGCGTTCTGATAAGAGGGTGCATAAATTGCTGCAGTCACCAAACATTCATTTTGGCTTTATTTTGGAATGTATGTGTATGGGCAGATGCTCCATTCTCTGCCCAGAATTTGAAGCTTTGCTTTTCTCCTCTGAGCTGGATTGTTTCGTTAAGTGTATTTTGTTTTAGTAGATTTAGTGTACTTACTCTACTTTGCTTTACGTTCACACATACAGAAGCGTACAAACCAAGTTACAACTAGCAAAGAACAGGAAAAAAAAGCAATAGCAGTCTGTGACTATATTAGAAATGGTAAAAAATAAATGTGCAGATAGGGCTATTACTTACTGAGAAGGAAGATAAATAACAGATACAGATACCAGGGCTGATGTATTCACAATCCCTCTTGATCTACTCTTTACTAAACAAGATTCATTGAGACCAACTTTTTTATTATTATTATTTTTTAAAATCAGTTGGAGTATTGTGATTAAAAACATAGGCCACCAGAGTAGGGAAGGAATTTAAAAATTTATCTCACATCTCTAGGCCTTAATGAAAGTTATCCAAAAGGACTTGAGGGACTAGCTGGAGTAAAATGTGAGCTGTCCTGTTGACTGTGAGGTTCTAGGAAAAAACTCTAAGAGTGGAAAATGACAGACTGAGAGCTATATCTACTTCTGATACTTTGAACAAATTATTAACTACCAAATCCAACAGTCATTCCTAGTTACTCATAAAGTGATAATCAACATAGATATGTTTCATCGAGAAACTCTGTCAAATAAATTTAATTTCTTTTGAGGTGGTAACAAAGAGAAGCAGGTAGTGGGGATGCAGTAAATGTGAAATACTTTGATTTTAGTGGGCTTTAACCTTGGTCCTCATAGTGTTCTCATAAGTAAAATAGGAATATATATAATTTAAACAAAATTGGAGTTGTGTGAATACCTAGTTGAAAAACCTTATCCAAATAGAGTCATATGCCATCAACTGTATTTTGCTCTGTGTGCTGTATGACTAGTAGCTTTCATTAGCAGCTGCAATAGAAAGCAATGTTTAGAGGATTTGAGAAGACCGCAAGCTAGAATCCCAACTCTGTGTGGGGACAAGGTTAAGAAATAACTTGAGAAACTGGAGAATCAGTGTGAAAGTCAAGAGAGTAGAAAGAGTGCTTTCTACTTCATTCAGCGTTCATAGCAAGTTCTAGATTGAGAGCTTGGTTCACAATGATTCTCTCGAGGTCCCTGCTGGCGGTACACTTCTACAGCCCTATTGCTTCTGTTGATGGCCAGTCCACGTCCTCAGTCTCCAACACCCAAGTGGCAGTCCGTAACTTTGTGATGGACTTTCCACATCTACAAACCTTGTTTCTTGTCTAGAGAAATACAGAGCAATAGGTATGAATCTGGAGCTATGTCTGGAATTGCCCTCTCTCCTAAGCGGTATCTTCCTCCAGGATTTGTGTTGGTTTTACCAAGAAAAAAGACATTTATTGAGCCAAATCCCGTTGTCACTCACTTCACTAAGGTGAATAATTTCATGCATTTTACCTAATGATTTTCCTCAAGTTGCAGAGCTACATATTTAAGTTGCTAACAATTTGAAAATACATGGTCTTTTTTTAACCCTTCTTACTACTAGAAGTAGTACTAAAGAAATTGTTTAGAAATAGAGAAAGCAGACAATTTATAGGAATGTATTTGTAAACGCAAGCTAAAGAGCTTCCCAGGGACAGAATTTCCCTGTGGTACGTACCTTGCACATGTCTGACAGCCAGCTTTCTTCTCCATTATCTATAAATCCATGTACAATAAATCTCGTCATCCTGCTTGTGTTAAAATTTGAGTACCCAATTGTTGAGGCATCAACTGCAGAGATCTCCTGTTGTAGATATTAAAGTTTTAAGTCTGTTTTCTGTGAAGAGCTTATCAAAATTAAGAAGAGATGAACTGTATTCCTTTGTATAGGCATTTAAAAGCTTTGTAAAGTTAAGCAAGTGTTCATATGACTATGGTTTAAAGTCTGTATCTCCATTGAAAGCAAGCTTTGACACACATCTCAGAGCAGCCAAGACTTTCCTTTAAGCACGTTTTCATCTTGTCTGTGGGGAAAAAAAATCACCCAACAACTTTAAAAATGCTCAGTTTTGCAGTACTTCTCAGTGAGCATATACAAAACTTGGGGCTGTGCTGCTTTGTGAGGGCTGGTAGAGGTTGTTTATGAGAATTCTGCCCCAGAAAGCTTGCCAAGGACCTGGAAGAGGTTCTCTATTGGATTAATTGGCCATTTCTAACACCTTCCAGGAACACAGTTAGCTGAAGTCTGTGTTTGTTTACTCTTTTTGCATGTGATTTACCAACATTAAACCACAATAGTTCTTACTTGAAATTTATTAGGATTTTCTCTTGTGTACAGGAGGAATTGGACATCTATCTTTTTTGGATCCCAGGGTAACTTATGGATCGGTCTTTCCAAAGTCCCAGACCATGGTATATCATCTGAGAAGCATCCCAGCCTTTCATAGCAAACTTCATTGCCTGTAGCATGCAGATGAAATCAAGAATTTGTGAATGAGTATAGAAGAGCAGATGAATTATAACACATAGCATCTTTTCTCTAGAGGTCTTTTGGTCTGTTGAAAATCCTACAGTTTACATAAAGCAAAGACCAGCGGTTGTCCTGTCTCAGCTCTCAAAGGCTACAGTGTACTCCAAGGAAAGAAGCCACCCTGTTGCTCATATACCAAGCACTCAGTGGAGCTCCTCTGTGGGCATCCTGTACCATATCTTGGATATCTTTCCTCAGTCGTGTTTTGCCTAATGCAAAGACAGCTGATGAGTTTCTCCTAATACCAAACCAAGTTAATGCAAATAATTAGCAGTAACTTGAGACAGTGCTGAACAGCTAACTACATGAGAAATCTTATACTGTACAAGTCAGTGACTTCTGCTCAATATAAAGCTATGCACCCATTGGACTGTCCCTGCTTTGCTTTTTCTCCATTGACATCACTAAAGAAGAGTACAACATATAATTTCCTGACACTGTGGTTTGGTAGAGAAAGGAAGGGCAATAGCTTTGTTTTGAGATAGAAGACACCAGCACTTCTTGCATGCTCCTAGGGTGGGATTTCCAGAGTGGAGAAAAGACAACACACATATAGACACATGCTTGTCTTGCCATTCTTGTATAGGAAAGTGGACTATGTAGCCTCAATCAGTAAGTGTGGAGTCACCACAGTGCAGAATATCTCGCAAAATCCAGCATCATAGAAAGGCTTTATAGACAATAACCCCATATACTTACCTCTGGCTGTGCTGAGCAGAAATAGTACGAATATCCAAATTCCAAGCATCTAGAACAGTAGAAAAAGAAGCAGCTAGGATTTGCAAACCTGCTTGATTAGCAAGCCTACCTAGCTTTCTGTTGCCGATTTTTCTCGTGGTGACAAAGGGCCCTGGTCTGTCTTCTCTGCAACCTGTACTTGTGACTGCCACGTATGTGAGATGGGTGAGTCAGCTTTGTTATCTGGCTCCAGCTGTGACTGTGGTGCTTCAAAATCTACTAAAGGCATAACTGAAGTCCAGAGCGATTTTTGTCCTGTTAAGGTTACACTGCTAATAGGATATCCACCAGCTACTTTAAAACCAGCATAAGGACACCTATATGTGCTACCATTCCCCTTCATACTGTCATGTACTAGGAAGCCATTTACCTGACAAGGTAAAAGAAACCTGCCCTGCCCCAGACCTGAACTACTTACAGTGCAGCCTTGAAACTCCACATACGAATGAGCAAACTTCGCATGCACTTTATACTTTGCCCTATCCTTGGAAATGTTCCCAGAAAGATAGGAAAAAATTGTTTATTTCAGATTATAGTTTATAGCTAAGCTGGAAAATGGCTTTAGTAGTTGATTTCTCTGTGAAGTCCAAAATTGATGGACTTAGATTTCTTGAATTTGTGTGCTGGAGTCCAGAATAGGGTTGGAGCCCCAGAAGTGGGGTAATTCCCAAGCAGCAGCTCGTTAGGAATGGGACATTAGAATGAACTATGTGGGTCTGTGTGGGAGTGCATTTAAGGCCTTGTCTTAGCTGGGAAGACTTTGGCTTTTAGTGTTGTATAGCTGGGATGTAGGGGTCTACTAGGTGGTTACTCTAAGTGATGAACTGACAGCAAACATGCCTGAAATATACACCAAAACCACATGAAACTTCCCCAGATGTTGGGACACGGCTGCTTTGCATTCTGTAGCAGTATTACAGAGCTCGGTAGGTCATTCTCCTAAAGACATCAGCTAAAAGGTGAAAAACAGCCTGTGCAAATGAACAAGGCTAGGTCTGGGAACCCTTTGCTCTTATTCATCCATAGGAGAAGGGCATAAGCAGACACAAGAGAGGAAAAAAAAAAAAAAAAGAAAGAAACCTCCGTTAACTTTTCACCTCGCAAGCTTTGTCAACTTAGGTAGGCTTTCTTTTTTTCTCTTTTATTTTTATTTGGCTGTTACCACATATCTTTGCAGAGCTGACATTCCCTAATCTCCACCTCTGAGAAAGACCAAATGGATACCAGCTGTGTGCATATGTATCACGCTGCTGTCATCCATGCTAGTGCAGTTTATTTCTTTAAATAATAATGAAGTTTTACTTTTTTTTTTCCTAAACCATCACTTTTGATACTAATTTAGAGCACAGTGCTTCCATTCTTAATTGAGTAGCAATTTAGTTTGTATGTATGTTCCTATCAGTGAGTGATGCAGGAGAATCGGCAAATGTCCTGCTGCACCGGTAAGTTGGGAAAAAGATGGCTTTTGAGAAACAAGTGGCAAATAAAGACTCAGGTATGTTTTAGAGTGAATGACGCTGTTGTCTGAAATAGGAAGAGGGCCTGCAGCAGATCCATGGGAGGAATGGATTTCACACACTACGGGAAGGCCCCAGCTTGCGTCTGGAATGTGGTGTGGGGCTTCCTGGCATTGTTCGCACTTCCTTTGCCACCTGTAAGGTCCCTGAGTGACTTGCAGTACTTGTGGCTGCAGAGCTGTCCTGGCTGAACCTCAGGCTTGTGTTCAATTGTACTTTGTAATTCCGTACAGGCTTGGTTTGTGTTTAGTCAAGAATAATATACTGAGTTTTTTTTAATGATTTCATTAAAATATTTATACTCATTATAAATGTTCTTAATATTGTATTTCTATGGATATTTATTAGAAGTTTATCTACCCAAATGCTTGTACACCACTTCTCAAACATGGGGAAATGAGAAGGAATAAAAGAGGAACTCATTTTCTTTCTATTCATTAACTTATAGTTTGGTTTTTGTACTTGGAAAAGTACACCGTGCCTTGGTCTCTCAAAGCCCCAGGTGGCTCCTTCATGCCATGCTTTGCAGAGCAGCGGTGTTCCCTTTAATGTGAAATAGTCAACCCCAGTTTTTGCAAAGCCTGGAGTTATTCAAAGTCTTTATGAAACTATTATAAACACTTCTTAGGACTGGGTACTTTTCTAGGAAAAAGTGGCTTAGTCAAACTTGCCATGCTAAATATAAAACTATCTGGAAGAAATTATATATTTTCTCTATATTTACGTATATAAACATATGCAGGAATCTGAACTAGCTCATCTATTATTCTCAAATATTTGACCACAGAACAGTATCATATGAAGCTAAATTCAAATTAATGGATACCATACTTCCTTTAGCCAAAAGTTTGAGAAGCAGTCCCTGTTCCTGGAGGCACTGCAATACCAGGTTGTTCACAGCACGGATGGAACAAGCTCATAGTCCCTCTCCCAGTCTGCAAAATACTTTTAAAATGAAGTCCTAAGCAGATTCACTACAGCCATGATTTTGCAAGTGTGTTCTTCACATATGGAGGTCCAGATATGTGGGCGGCTGGGTGAGCAGAGAGGAGGACTACTCACCGCAGCTTAAAGAGTGTGGGTGTATAAAGAAATAGGCATTAGTTTGTGCAAGGCTGGGATTTAAGAGAAGACACACTGAGATCCAGAAAAGGGAATTAATTTTTGAGGGTTGTGAGATTGTTGTAATGGCCAAGTGGCTTCTGCTGTTACAATCTTCAGGGTTCACGTTTTTTAGGAAAAAAAAAATGGGCTGGAAACTTGTGTGTTTATATGTACCATTCTTGCCACCTTTGGTAAAATATATGAATTACAATGGGAAGAAGTTACAAAAAAGAAAAAGTTACTAGAATAATCAGTAGAGGCCCTGCTTTACAAGGAGGACAAGGTCATTTCTTGATTTTCTTAGCAAGATGAAATCTAAAAAATTATTTACAGGAGGGTGGTAAACACCCATAGAAGGGGGNAATAGGATAATCCTGGCACAGACACAGAAAGTGATAAATTTGGCTAGAAATTGGAGTTTTTCCTAGTCAATACAGAAATCAGGTTCTGGAGTAACCTGGGAGTAGAGGAGAAGACCTACCTGTTGTTGAGAGGGAGATACAGGAATTTACAAACATGGTTGGTGTGATCCTAGGCTCATGAAGCCTCAACTTGGCAGGGGAGCTCTTTCAGGTCCAATCAACTGCAGTTAAAGAAATGAAAGGTGAGGGTGGAGGGGATGAAACCTCCTGACATGCTGAGCTAAACGGGCGCTTGCTGCAGGGGAGAACAGTTGTGTCTGGCTCACAGCTTCCTCGAGCGAGCTGAGCAGATAGGCTGGTCAGTGGTCCTGCGTACTGGGGATTCAAACAGCGTAGAGCTTCTCTTCAGGCTTGTCTGTGCCTGTAGCAAAGGTGTGTTTTGAAACAAAACCGTAGCCAGGTGCTGTGATTTAGCCATTTAGCTTCTTCCGAAGTGGGGAACACTTGATGTTTGGTTTTGCCTGGTGCTTCTGTGAAGGTATAGTGTACAAAGGGCTATTCTGACTTGCTGGAGTCCTTTTGTTCTGAGAGCAGGGCTCACGTGTGGTGTTGGAAGGTTTGGAGCAGTATCATAAGCTGCAGAAAGGAGGCCCTGGGGACCACTCCTGGCTGCAGGGGTGCTGCCCGGAGAGGGTTCTACAGGCAGCAAAGCTGGCAAATCATCAGTGTGGTGGGAAAAAGTCCTTACCTGGTTTTCTTGACACGCTACTGGAATAAGAACATGTTGGTGTTATAAATGGATTTTAGCTTACATGATTTTAGTTGCTTCCATAGTTATGAGTGCAATAAACTTGACTTTAACACGAACAGTATTGATAAATATGTTTGGAAATACTGAAAAAATTAAGGAAGCAACAGTCTGTTTGAGAATTTTCTTTAATAGCCTTGGACACTAGCATTGCCATGCACAGGACTGGTTGTTTACTCAGCTGCAGCATACAGAACGGTTGTACTTGGTGACCCTAGCAAGGTGTAAGTAGCTGGGGAACTCCATATGTCACAGTTCCATGTCCACAGAAAGTTGACCTGGGAAGGAAAACAACTTCATTCAAGATCTATTTTATCAGCCCCACCCCCCCAAAAAAAAGGAGAGGGGGAAAAAAAAAAAAGGAAAAGATGTCAGCTGTCACCTTGAGGGTTGTTAGTTTGCTCCATAATCACGCTTAAACCTTCCTAAAAGCTTACTGGCATTCACATATTAGCAGTAACAAGGTGAATTTCCTTCTTATGGGAAAAAAGCTGTAAAATTTGTGTTTTGAAAGACTGGTATAATTCACCTCTAGATTCACAAAAAACAGGTGAAAAGTCAAGTCAGAAAGCCATTTTGTTAAGTACCCTTTACTTAGGCCAGCAGTTTAACTAGAGTGTCCCAGCCAGACAATTTTTTTTTTTTTTTTTTTTTTTTGGAGCTAACAGTCAAAGGGGTTTCATTCCTGTCTAAATAATCCATGTCAATGCCAAACAATAAGAAACATATATTTTCTCTGTTGTAAAATATATCAATTAGTTCTTGACCTAAACCCAGTAGACATGTGGAACAGTAAACTGTGGTTCTTCACAATCATCTTATCCGTCTTTCTGTATGCCCTTCTCTGGGCTTCTCTTTATAGATTAAAGATACGTTTCCTTTAGCTGCTCTACACAGGCCGTCTTTACTAAAGCTTACTCTTGCTGTTTTTCTGGACTTTGGTCTGTGTGCATTGTACCTGAAGTATACTCTCCAAACCTGAAAATGGCCCTACTTCTGGTTACATTCTTGGTCCAGCCAATTAAATTAGAAGATCGGGGAGTAATTATTCTACACAGTACTCCTGGTAATGCACCTGGGAATGAGACTTGCTTTAAATCTCAACAGCACTGTAGTGCTGGTTTGTAATTGTTTTGCTGTGGCAGAGTATACTCCCCAAATTATTCACTACAGGATTCTTTTCCAGACAGTTGTTCACCATTTTGTATTTGAACATTTCCTTTTCTGTCCAAAGAGAAGTATCTTGTCCTTGTCATTACTGAAATTCATGCTGTTGATTGCAAATCATCTCTCCAGTTTATCAAGACCATTTTTTAATCTTGTCTGCCAGAGTTTGCATTCCTTTCCCATTTCTTCTGACCTGTTAAAAGGATATACTTACTGATGCCCATCTTCTCCATGAATTATATTGACCGTTTCTGCTCCCAGTCTTGCCCAGAGCAGAGTAAATATGGTTTTATTCCAGAGAAATTCAACTTTTTTAGTATTTTTGGGGTTAATTTCAACATCAAGGTATTTTGTATAAACCTGGTCTTCAGACAGGACTCCACTGGAAATAGAATGAAGACAGCAATGATAAATCTAATAGTTCAGAGGCTACTGGACTAAGTTGCTTTCCCCACAAGATTAGGTTTTTCCCTTTGTTGCTGTTCTTTGCAACAGTATAAGATGCTGGACCAGGACTCTGTAGGTATGCTCTGAACAGGGAGAGGACAAAAACAATACTGAAAACTTTTAACAGACGTGCCAGGAGACCACCAGGAGATGATCAGGGTGAGGCAGGGATGGCTGTTGGGGTGTGGGTGCCTCCAGCAACCGAGTGCTGGGTTTTGCAGGTAGGGAGGGCTGCAGGTGAGGATTTCAGAGAGGATTTTATAGATGAGCTGGGAACGACTGGCTTTGCTCTGCACGCACACACAGGGTCATGGGAGAACGCATGGAAACACTTGTTTCAGAGCAGGTACAGCAGACAGTGGGAGCTGCTATTTGGATGGCAACAGAGATATAAATTGTGAATGAAGCTCCCTGTCCAGACCGTGTAGATGTGCTGTTTATATAGTAGCGATGGATTTTAACATATCTAGGGACAAAGGACGCATCCACTTTGCAAACTGAGGTCAGGCACAGGATTGCCTTGCATGAGATCATACAGCAAGTCGCTGGCAGTGCAGGCAGTCTTATCAGCGCATGGGTGCAATGCTAGCATGGGAGCGGTTGTGCTAACGTGCGTATGAACCAGGTGAGCACAGTCAGAATTACGTGAATACAAGAGGTGCAATCTTTTTTCTTTCCATGAGTAATTCAGAGAAACACAGCAATTCTGTCAGGCTGGGTTCCTACTTTGCTGTAAAGTCACAGAACTCATGAAAGGGAAGTGACTTCTACTTCGTGTCACAACCATCCTTCTGCCCTGATAGGTCTTACCTACATGATAACTTTTTTCATATCTAATGTTAACTAGATTGTTTGCAATGAAAAATAAGGCTTTGTACTGCTTAAATATGTGGAAAATGTGTAGATTAAGGTTAGCAGCATTAAATGCTATGAGGGAATATTAATTTCTTACCTGGCAATTTCATATTTTTTTGTGTTCCCCTCAGTGTCATGGAAAATTAGGTTTATGTCCCCCCTCATTTTCTTTACACCAGACAGTTTGATAAATACTTTTTGTCTCCAACCTGCATAACAAAAGCAAAATAAAACTGGATTGTCATTGACAGGAGAGAACTGAAAGTGTGGAAAGTTCCTGGAACTTTCCATCCTGGAAAGTTCTTTTTTCCTAACCAGAATTCATTCATGTTAGCAAATGAAAGACTCAGTGAGCTTGGAAGATGATAATGCAGTATGCTTTTGTCAGAGGTCTTAGCAGATGTTTATAGAAGTAATAGAAGAGCATGGCTGTAAATCATGTCAAGGCAATCATTTTTCAAATGTGAACAACTGTAACAAACCTTCTCCACTTACTAGTGAAAGGTGGGTCTGCTGCTGTATTTAAAAAATACTTTTGGTTTTCTCTCTTGAATTTATCTCTAAATCTGTCAGCGTAGTGCCCCATCATTGGACACCCCTCTTGGGGACATGGGAAACAGTCTCCCTAGGAAAAATATGAGCATCGGTTAATGGGGATTGTTTTTCATCCTGGCTCTGACAAAATTAAGGCTCAAGATCCTGTTCTAGCCTTGCAAAGCTTGGACACTGCTGTATGCTGTGATATCTTACCACCAAAACCTAATGGGTTCTGCACTTGTGCACGCACAAGCAGGTGTGGAACAAGCAGATATGATACCTGTGTGCATGATGGTCTGAAACTCCCTATTTCAGGGAGTCTATTTTTCAGCTGGAATCTAGGACAAAATATAAGCCTAATTTACCCTCCCAGTGGAAGGGAACCTGCCTGCATCTATGTTGCAACACTACAGGGCAGACAAAAAGATCATATGTACTTCAAGTTTCTTTCATAAGTGTATTTATTCAGGTGCTCTTATCAGTGCCCAATGTAAATTAGAGAATATTTATGGATTTTGGAGGCTCTAAGTGTCTCTTCTTCCAGCCAGGACTTAGTAGGGTTGATATATTTAGCCTATATGCTCTTTGCATAAAGGTTTAAGGTGAGAATTGCATGGGGTTTACATTTTTTTTCCCTATTTTGGTGGTGTCATCTGTGCTGCAGGATTCATTTTCCAATGCAGAATAGTTGATGGAGCCACGGTGTGCTGTGCCTCCTCCTACCAACCTGCACTGCCCAAGTTGATTTTTGAGCTCAGGTCTGCTGCTCGCGAGGTGATGTGAGAGCAGAACCACTCGCATCCAAGCGCTCTGTGCACATGGTATGATCTATCCTGAGTACAGAGGCCATGATTATTTTCTTTAGGTTTCATCCATTCCTGGGCTGATATACTTACCAACGTAAAGGATTTGTATGTTCCACAGGGATATGCAATGAATCCGGTGGGATGGAGGATACTTTCAAAATAAAAGTCATGGCTGCGTGAGTGATGGCACCCCCCAAACATCGTAGTATCTGTTGGGACAAAGTTTATGAGCATCCATGAAATAACCTCCTATTATCCTGTACAAGACTTGTACTTGCCTCACCGTGAGACATGGAATACAACAGCAGCATGGACTGTCTGTATATATGATGTCACAGCAAGTGACATTAAGTACAGTTTTAAAAGGTTTAGTAGAACAAAGAGAATTCCCCAGTCTTCTGCCAACCACTCCAAAGCCTGAAGAAGTCTCAGGTGGAGAGGCAAGGTGCCCACAGTCCCTGACAACACTGTGTGCTTTTGCCTAATTCATGCCTTCAGGGCGCTGGATGCTCCTTGCAGCATCTGCAAGGAGCCAGAAGTGGTGGTGGTGTGCCGCAGGTTTAGCAATGACACTGGCCACCCTCAGCCTAGAAAGTGTCCTGTTGGAAATGTCACTGTTGCTGTGCTGGACTTGCTTACTCCCTGGTCCCTGCCTCTTTGTGTTCTTTCGGTTCGATTTCAAACTGCAGAAGCAAAACCTAGGCCTGTTTGATACCTCTGACTGCTCCTTTCCCTGCAGTGTTCCCTGGGTAGCACTGTTCTGATCTAGCCTTTATTTCTTACTTCATTTTCCTACTTATAAATAGGCCAAAAATGAATTTTCTTTTGCTGTTTTCTTCCAAAAGAATAGCTAATTTCACAGTTCAAGTTTCAGAATTGAATGAAAACTAAATACCAAGCATGTTGGGAATGTATGCTTACCTGCAATAAGAGCTTCAAAATCGCTCTGTTTCATCTCTAGAATTAAATCATCGCACCCAGGCATTACAGTTCCTCCATTCGGGTAAAAGTCAAGGTGACCAGTGGTGTTGTACATTCCAAACCCTAAGATACACATGTGATGTTGTCACTGTCTCAAGGTATGTCTGCAACATGCCCATCTTTGCAGATACTTGCTAGCACACGAACACTTACCTATGGCAGGAAAGTGGGCAGCATTACTGTGAATAACATCAACAAAGTTTGCATCTGTAGGATCCAGTCTCACCTCTGGAGGAGTGCCTTCAAAATAGGGCCCAGCAGGGTCCAAACCTTTTTTTTAAAATTGGTTTCAGGACAGAGGGAAAAGTTACATATTAACGTCTTTTGCCAACTTACAACATCAGACATTCAATATTGCACAAGGCATGTTGAATACCAACTAGACTGAACCGAATGTTCAATAACATGGTTTGGTGAACCTTTCTACAAACTCATTCTTGCTATTGGACTGTCAAGCATTATGAATAGGAAAACTAAGGCTTTTGGATGTGTTGCTTTGTCTTTGTATAGTGCTGGCTGCAACCCAGTGGATGACAGTAACGTTGCAAACATCCTAACAAAGAGCCCTTCTGCTAAAGAGTTTTAACCCTAACTAGAGAAAAAAGATGTAATAATTACCCTTGTTTTTGAGAAGCCTAAAGTTTGCTTACTCATGCATGGTATCTGCAGCACCGTCAATGATTTAATTCCAGTCTACAGACCAATGTGCTGCAAGTTTCTTTCCGTTAGAAACGTACCCTGTTAGGTCTGCATCTCAGCGAACAGCCTACCTGTGATCCGTCTGACGCTTCGAATCCTTCTTCCCGCCTCTCCTGCTGTATGTGCGCCCAGGCTGTGGCCAATTAAATGGATTTCACAAGGGGAATATTTGAAGACCTGATTGTTACAGTGGTGGTGGTATGGAGACAAGAACACAGGCTTTTAATAGTCAGCAAAAAGGGTGTCTTGCACTGTGGGCCTTTGGGAACCTCTAGGCTGACTTCTTGCTTAGCCAACAGTGTGTGAGCTGCTTGAGTTAATTATTGTTTTAATTAATGTAAGACTTGATAGAAAAAGGTCCTATCTAGAATTTTAAATGCTTAGTGATGATGGATTCACCATCCTAGTCTTGGCATATGATTACCACGTTCGGTTACCCTCGGTGATTAAGTATGAACATTCTTTCTCATCTGGATTAACCCCTAAATTCAAGTTCCATCGATATGATCTTCTTTTTTCTTTACCGACTCTGTTACGGAGCCCTTTTTCATCATGCAACTGTGCTCCATGTGTCCGCTTAGCAAATGTGATCACATCACTCAGTAGTATTTTCACTGACAAGCTTAGGGGGGTTGACATCAATTCTCCTCTTTGCCAAGTGTCACCTGTACAAGACCTGCACTTCTCAGGTATTATATACGCTTTGAAGATAGAAGTAGAAATTGATCAGCGTGTAGGCTGCCTGCAGGGGACACATTTCATCCAGGCATATGCTGGGTTTGTAATGTCCGAAGTCAACAAGGGTTGATTGCTAACTGCTTGAGGTTTTTACACTAAGTTTTGTTTTGTTTTGTAATGTATGTACCAAAATAAAAGCAGATCTTTACTGTTGGTCTGTCTGCGCTTATCATCAGACATATTCCTTTGAATACTTTTTACTGCAGTTCTTCTATTTACAATGCAGCTTAACTTTACTTAAAGCCAAACTCCAAAAGTTTGTAAATTGTGGAAAAGAAAATTTAAGGATCATTTATGCAATTTTATAATGGAAGAAAGAGAGGTCTAGACTGCAAATGGTGCAGTAATAGAGATATTAAATGAAAAGAGGCAGACTGAGAGATCACATGAGAAACTGAACCATCTTCAAGTGACCTGGGATCTGTATGCAAAGAAGAAAGCCTCACACTTTTGTTTCTGTGTCTAGATATGAGAGCTTTCTAGGTAGAAACAGTAGCTTGTACCTCAGCAGGTTTTGGAGAAGTGTTTTTTGATACTCAGGTATTCATAAACTTCATACTTTGCCTTGTGGTCTCTGGAATATCTCTTACAACACAAGATGAATGCCCAGTGACCAGCATCAAGTCTGCAGCCAAGCAGGGGTCTGATTTCAGCAGTTCTGAGTACTCGGAAGTCTGTTTGAAGTCAGTGGGACATGCTGGTACTCTTAAGCTTTGCAGCTGAGCAGTTCTGTGCTATATATGTAAAAGTGAACACTTGCCTTCAGGAACATGAAGTTCACAACTAGAAGGCAACAGGACAATTTATAGTGCCTGTAGACAGCAAATATGGCATTGTCAAGTGAACCTCTGGTGCTTCTAGCTCCTGGTTGTTTCAGTGCTGACGAGATGCTGATTTACTTCAAGCACAAGTGCATCATTCTGGCAAAACCTCTTGTAAGCACTGGACGTTTGCCTTTGCCTCATTTCCACTGAATGCTTTCTTACCTGTATCACCATATGGAAATGTTGCCACCTACTGGTCTTTAATTAATTGGCACCTCTTTTCAACCACATTAGCTTAATTGGAGTCTTTTGGGGCCGTGAGAAGTCCTTACAGAGCTGATAATTGGTATAATTAGCTGGATGTCAACTTCATGCATTGTACAGCTCTTCCTGAAGCACTAGCTGACCATGCTAGATGAGGTTCAAAATCAAAGCAAAAGTATCATAACCCCACTACATCTACTTAAGAACTGTAGGTTGTGAAGCTGTATTTTTTACCTGTAAAGTTTTTATGAAATAAGCGATCTCAGCCCCAGTCACGCGGAGGTTGTTCACTGCACTGATGTAGGTGCCTTTTGCACCTTCTTTCCAATCGACAGCAATGCAATTCATGTTTTCTGCTTCCAGTAACAGCTGATGTGGGAACACATAAGGCAAAGCATTTAAGGAAACATAAAATAGCAAACAGGAATTCATCTTAAATCAAAATAAACAATAAATGGTAATATAATCATGCAATTTCTCATTACTGAACAGAACTCTTCACTGTAGCCTGTACCACACTGAAATATGAATCATAAAACAGAATATAGCAAACTATTCATCCTCAAAGTCTCAATTTTGAAAGACTGTAAGCAAAAATATTTTACATTAAGCCATTTGTATACTTATTTGATGTGATTTGGAAAAGCCACACAACTGCACAGTAGCTGCCATGTGCACTATGTGTCTGTCTTTGAGGGTCATCTGTAGCTTAACTAAATAGTTTAGGAAGTGGACTTATTTACCAAGTGTCTTTAAAACTGGGAAAGTCATGTCAGACTGGAAAGGCTCAGAGCAGACTAGAAAGTTCCTATTTCAGCAGAGATAGCTGATGTATCGGTCACTTCTGTACTGGCCACAACCTTGCAGAGATCGGTGATTTTTCCACTAGAAGAATCATGCAAGTCTGCAGTTGTAGCTTTCTGTGACTAAGGCTTACTTAAGGTTTAAAAAAGAGCGAGGAGTAGAAACAAAAATTAATCTATGCTAAACAGTTGCAGGTGAATGACAAAGAAAACAGAAGCTTGAATCCTCTCCTTGAGGCACACCATGAAAATAGTTTCTAGTGAGGCAGATAGAATTGCTGTTTCTTTTCCACTGGAAAATTTGGAAATACAATATTCAAGATTAAAAGTCTTCATAGATTTATGAACAAAAATAATGCTGCAGAACTGTGACTTAGCATTCAGCGGTAGTCTTTTTCTAGCTTGTTGCTTTCCCTGCCAATGTGGAAGAAGCAGAAACCAGAAATTTTGCTTCTTTGTCAGAACCAAGGCTGACACCAACACCACACGCTCTGCAGGCCAGAGTGCAGCAGCTCTGTATTGTGGTAGCTTCCACATTTCATTTTTGAAATCTCTTTTTTTTTTTTTTTCTTTGCACTCTGTAATCAAACAAAAAGCTTTGTTTTCCTTTTTCTTTTTTCTTTACAAACTGAATAGTTCTGAAATAGAAGAATGTTTGTAGATTGCAACAATTCCTGAATTAAACAATTCAGGAATTCAGGAAGGCCTTTTGGCTGAGGGATGATTCAGTAGTTCCTGATGGGAGAAACAGTGAATTGGCCTAATCTGATATTCTGACACCAGTGTACAGGCTGGGGACGCCTGCATTCAGTTTGTTGCTTTGATCTGATTTGTAGGGTTTGGGGGATGAAAATTTTCTAGAGAAGCACAATGGCAGAGATGACCAAGAAGCCTTGACTATGCAGCAACTTCCAGAATAGGAACATTTTGGCTTTGGTTGGTAACTTCTTGGTTGGTATCTGCAACTGTTTAGTGCATTGCAAACCAGGAGGTGAACCTTAGTGCCTACGTGATAATGACAGAATGTAGTTACAAGTGCTGATGGAAAACAGAGGATTCCGTCTCATACCAAGCACATTTCTACCACCCAGCCTTTTTTTCCAGTGCTGCCAAATCCATGAATGATGAAGGTGGTTTTCCTTTGTAAGGAGAAATGTGAGTTTTGGATTGTTGAGGAGTTTATCGCTGAGATCACCTGTGTGTAAACAAGCAAACAAAAAATCAAACTGGTTTATCTACTCACACTTTAAAATGTTTTAAAAATGTCATCTGAGTCATCCCCTTTGTAGGACTCAAATGACTTCCTTGAATGGGCAGAGTCCCAGGCACCTCTGTATCTCACCTTTCCCAGTCCACTGTTGTTTCCAAAGAAGTTGCACCAATATTTCCAAAGAATTTGCAAGGTTTCTGCTACTCCTATTCATTTTCCTTAATGCAGCAAGAACGTCTATATAAGGTCCATAGTGTCTCATGATGCCTGTTGGCCTGAGTTGGACAAGTTCCTCCAGAGAGCTCTGTGCCTCCTGGTTCAGCTTGCCCTTTTACTGACCTGACCTCTGGGTTCTGTGTGCTGCTTTGCATCTAAGAAACAGCCTGCTTTTCTGGGCAGGTGATGTTTCTATGTCTGTTTTTGTCACCAGCTACTGCAGACAGGCTGAAAGAATTTCATGCAAAGAACTGCATGCAATAGTGGTGAAGCTGAGCTTGGCCCACCACACGTTGCTGCAAGATGCTTAATTAGATATCTTCCTTTTACTCTGAGGGTGATCTCTGACCATCTGTACTGTTTTCAAACAAATACAGCCCCTGTGATGTGAGCTCAGGGAGTCTGGGTGTGGAAGGGCTGTGCACTAGATCAGAGATATGTGTAAGTGCAGTGGCTGGGAAGTAATGCAAGGTGTATTTTGAGTTATTTTATCAACAACCGAAATGCCTGAGTAACCAGTGCTGAGTGTGTGCTGTGTGCTCACGTGTCCCTGCTCTGCAGGTCATAAAAGTTTATTACGGGTGTAACTTCTTATCCTTAAAAAGCCTGAGCTGGAATTTTAGCATGGCAACCAGGACCGCTGTAAGCCTTGCGGTGGCAGTGCTGCCATCATATTTCATGGCAATGGAATCATAAATGTTCCGTACGGCACAGGGGACACTAACCCTGGGAGCCTGCAAGGGATTTAGCAGCTTCACATGCATTTGCTGAATTGATGTGGTCCCAGCCCCACCTCTTACAGTTTCTACTCCTTGCTTGGCTCAGCATTTCAGGGCATAACCAACTTGAGTGGTTCTGTCTTAATTTCGGGATGGGGAGAAGCAGGTAAGAGTGTACAATCGCTGAGACTTCAAGGAGGAATGTGGGTTTGGAAATTGTATGAAAATGGCCTGCTTCAGACTTTTAATTTTAGAAGTCACTGGCTCAGGTTCCCTGTGAAATAGCAGTACTTGTTCTCCTATCTGAGTACTCAGAAGGCTGCTTATTTGAACAAGTTTCCAGCTTTCCTGAGAGACCTAAATGCATGCAAAGTGTAGTCTGCCATAGCCCACTTCTTGTGCAGGAAGATACCAGGAAACCTGTTGTCTGACAGTTTCTTCACCACATTTTTTTTTTTTTAATGATTTACCCCAAATAGTTTGAACATACAATAATGAATGAACATTGAAGCTATCTTCTTATTTTGACTCATTTGCCTATGATGAGTGATGCATACATTTTAACAAGTTAACAAACATTGGTAGCTTTAGTTCTTGATGTTAAAAATAAATGTCACCTGTGAGTTATTTCCTGTTTCCCTGGTGTAGAGAGAGAAGCTGACGTTTATATGTTCAGGAGAGTCTGGCAAACCTGTCAGAAGTCTCCCTGGTACCCCAGACCAGGGGGGGTCATCTGAGAAACAGCCAAGCCTGGGGTAGCAGATTTCTTTACCTAGAGTAGAAGAAACGACTGGTTTATATTTTGGACTCTTTTACAGCTAGAGAATGTGTTAGAGACTGCAACAGTCTGAAGACAGTCCTTAGAGAACTGAGGATTTCGTTTTATGATTAATTTTGAAACAGATTTCTTCTTGTTTCTTGTTTGTAAGGGGAGATAAATAATTTGAAGATAAACCAAACCAAGTAAGGATCCAGACACTGTTTTGACACCATTTACTCAGCTTGTAAAAGTTAATTTTTTTATTATTAGTTTTTTTTTTTTTTTAAAGTCTTTTAAGAAACACTTGTTAGATTGCTCCTGCATTCTGCCTGCATCAGAGCATTATGTCTCTTAGGAGGAATGGATATGTATGCAGTAGCCTTGTGTAGTGAATGAGTTGATTTTTTTCTTTTAATACATCATTATTTTGTGGATCAAACAGCTCTCTTGCTCTTATGCTCAACTTTTCTGTTCTAGCACTGTCTGTTGTGCTAAGCACCCTGTTGCTGAGCCATTCTTTGTAAACTGCAGTAACAGGTGGAGACAGCTCGTGCACTGACTTGATAGAGCTAGGGCACATGACTGTGCAATTCTCCTCTGTGAATTTTTGGCACAAAGTTACATATCTTATATTCTTAATAAAACTGAAATGAGGTGGAGCCGTTAGCTTTAGTTCCATGCACAGTAATAGACATTGCCATACAAAGACACACAAATCATACTACAACTTCAATGTAAAAGAAGATACTAGTCATTGTCACCTACATACGATTTTGCCTGAATTCATCTTTTAGTGATAATTTTTATAGATATTGTATCTCACCTGTTACTGTGCCAAGGAGATAAAATGCAAGAATCCACATTCCAACCACCTAAAGCAAATCGAATATACAGGTTAAGCATTTTATTTAGTGATTTGTCCTTTTTATAAGTGTAACACAAAGGGAAACACAAAGACCTGCAGCTGAAGAGGACTAACCCAGTACCCCGTGCTCCCAGGAGGAGCACCACCAGCAGGGTGAGGCGGGTGATCCTTCCCCTCCGCTCAGTTTCGTTCTTTGCATTTCCTGCACGTCCAGTGCTGGATGTAGTTTGCTGAGGGAGTGAATCGGACCACGAGGTTCTGACTCTCCTGGCAGCCAGGAGGAGGTAGGAGGGAGGTGTGGCAGAGCACAGGCAGTGATGCATATAACTTGGTGGAAGGCTGCATGTCTGGCAGCTTCTGTAGGCTGTTTGTGCTGCTGCTCTCACCCAGGGCTCCTTGCATTTCTGCACCTTCGCATCCCTCTCTTTGTTTGGTTCCTTTCCTCTGTGTCTTCCTCCCTTGGCTTTCCTATGGCAGGGGCTCCACATATTTCACCGTTTTCCTCCCTTCCTGTTTGCCTTCACTGTTCTCAATTTCCTCTTCTTCTAGGCGTTTCATATAGCACACACCTCCCATTTTCCTCACTCTGCTTTTCTTGTAAATCAAAAATCTTGAGCTGTAACTTCTTTTCAGACCTAAAATCTGAAAGGCAGCTCTGAAATTAATAGGCTTATGAAGAAAATGGATGACTTCTCACAGATCATGTCTATAATCTGTGCTGTACCTCTTTTCAGAACATCTTACAAATGAGTAATGATTTTATAAAACATGGGAGGTTGTTGCCAAACAAGAGTGATGAGATTTTTTTTCAGAGGTTTTTCCTTTGAAAGCAGAAACTGGAAGTGAATGGGTAGCTAGCTAAGTAATGTAAGATACAGAAATTTTTTTGTGTGTGTCTGTGTGGAAAGTTGATTCATTCTGTTACTAAGGTGTGTAGTTTGGATAGGAGGCAATTTTTTAGCAGGTAGTTTTTCTATACTGGTTTATGTTAGCCTAACAACAAAAGGATTGGAAAGATGCTAAGAAATTATATCTTTCTAAAAAAAGTTGAGGCAGCATACAATTTGATGGGGGAAGAGTCTTTCAACAGGCATTTAGGAGCCCTAGTGCTGAACAAGAGGAACTGGAATAACTTGTTTGTGAATGTAAACTCAGCCTAGCCAGCACTGCTGGCAGGAAAGATCCTGAATGCTGAGCTCAATTGTTTTACCCAGAAAGAAATGGCATATGCGCTGCATTTATCAGCCCAAAACATCAATAGCCATTTCCAAATTGCTGTTCAGCTCAGAGGAAAAAAAAAAAAGTGAATGTTCATAGATTGACATCCTAATCTATAAACTGGTTTAGTAGCTGTCCTTCACAATCCAGTCACCTTTTAGACATGGTTGCTCAACCTGTGATTCATGGGCCGCTAGTGGATGGCTTGTGAGATATGAAAAAGTCTGAATAATGACTGTCACACACATGTACCCTTCTTGGGACATGTGCACAGACACAGGCACACAGTCTATTCAAGAGAGGCAAGACCAAGTGTCAGGGTTTTTAATCATCAGCATTTGTAACCTAATAATCTCACTTTAGGAAATAGTGGTTTTTGTTGTTGTTGTTGTTAATTTAAAACAAAATATATTGTTTATCTAATTCCTAAGAATTTTACTCACCATTCTTCTATCACACTTCTTATCTCCTTCACTGGTTAGCAGTAACAGGATACAAAAAGGTCTCTGTTTTCTTTAGTGCAGATTGGGTAGTTTTATGCTTAACAAAAATAGAGAAGATAGAGGTTAAATGTCTGTAGGCTAACTTGGTAAAGTGAAAGAAACTGGAAGAATACAAGACAATCAAAAAGGGGAGTACTGGTAACTGGGAATTAGAAATCACACAAATTTCATACGAAAAGCAGCAATGCCAACATATACATTTATGGCTACAAGAGTTAAGAAAGAATATTTCCTGTATGGAGGAAGTAAAAAGATGCAATGCTTTTGATTAAAACTGGGCAAAAGACAATGATGCGGCTGAACTGAAATCTTTACACTTTTCTTTTTCTCTGTTTACCAAAACCAGCTGATGTTGATGGTGATACTCTGTTCAGACAATAGCTCTAGATGTCCTGTAGAACAGCTGCTAGAACTACGTATTTAAAAATTGGATTTTGGTAACTCATAGCTAAGAGCTATGAACTAAGAGCTTTTTTTCTTTTTTCTTTTCTTTTTTTTTTCTTTTCTTTTTTTTTTTTTGAGTATCAAAAACTCTGATGAGGACTTTTGGTTAAGTTACTAATTAGTAAGAAAATTCCATATACACGTTGTTTGAAGAAATCTGATATGCTAGCAGATAAAAAAAAAAAAAAGACTTGAGGAGTTTGATATCTGTGGAGTTTCAGGACGATATCAGCCTGAGGCAATCGACTTTCCGCAGGATACTCAAGAAAGAAAATTTGTGAAAAACTATTAATATATTGATTTGTGTAATTGAATTCAGTTACATGACATGACAACCGAACATGACACTCTTATGAGATCAGTATTATTAGTCTCATGATACTTGAATTCCAATAAGATGCTCTGCTATTTGATATTTTGGTTAAAAAATTAAAATGATATACATGTACCGTTACAACAGTTAAGTAGATTAGGAGTTGAATGTGCAGATTAAGTAGATTAAAATTTGAGTAATTATTGCATCTCAGAATATAACGGCAAATAACTAGAAGGCAAGTCCTGGATTTACAAATACAGTTCTTGCTACTGTGCAGAATTGCCTAACATCTTGATCAAAATGTGATCATGTTTTTTAGCTGTGGCTTTTGACACTGGAGTTACTGAATGCTCATGATGGATCATTACTACTTAGGTTTTTAGAAGAATCAGTTCTTGGCGTTACATTGCCTGTGAACATTCAGCACTGCTTTCACTGGACAAAAACTCAGCACTGAAAAATACCTATGTGTAGGCTAAGGGATTAGTAAGTAAAAAGTACAGGTCATTAATTTTGGATTATTTTTGTTGGCTGGGAAAGTAAATGCTGTCACACTGCCTATTATATTTTCTGAATGGAGGTGAGCATTTGAGGAAGCAATAACTGAAAAGGCCTTTGAAATTCTGCTAATGTATTACTAGCAACTTTAGAATTGCTAAAGAACTTGTTAGTCTTTGTATCCACATACGCAAACGAGAGGCACACATATATGCACACACACATTTACAACATATATTTAATATGTGAATGGGGATTATTATTTAAAGAGCACAGAGGTTTTGTTGCTGCTGCATGCACGATTCAGGAGGCATACTGAGAAACTGGAGAAAGTTGAGAGAAAGTCTTCTTGGGCAATCGTGAGGATGGAAAAGAGGGAATGCAGAGCAAGAACTGAAGAGAGGACTGTTTTGTCTTAGGAGAACAAAGTCTCAAAGCATAGATGATTGTTCCCAAAGGTATAACCAAATCTTCACCATTTATGTTTCTGTTTTTTCCAGCTTGGTTTTTCCAGCTCTATGGTTTTTCCAACCATACTTCCTATATTTCTTGCTCTGTCATTGTCCTTAAACAGAATATTTTTGTCATTTCTGTCTTTCCAGAGTTCTGTTTTAGCCTTTCATATTTTTTGGTCGTTCGGTGTAGTGCTTGGTTAATAATGCAAAGGCAGCACAAAAGAGAAGAAGCCATCAAGAGTTTAGCTTACAAGCCTTGACTATAGACGTTACAAATTAATTTCCTCTTCTCATAAAAACTTGTTGCATGGATTTGAGCCTGAGGCATTTAGGTAGCACTTGCTAATTGCACACCCAAACATTGTAATGTTACACAAATGGATAAAAGAAATTGAGGATAAAAATATTACAATAGTATCTGTAGGCCTCGTAAAGGGAATTGTGGATGTATTTACCCATATGTAAGTACCTGAAAGTACACTATAATTTTTTTTGAACATATATTTTGCAGAGATGGTCCAGCCCATTCTCTACAAGTACACAAAGAATGCCACCTTTTCCGTGCACAGTCCATGTTCAGTAGCTAACACAGAGCACGAGTAGTTCTCCAGCCTACCAAATGCTGAAAGCCAATGTGCACAGGTCTGGGCATAGTGCTGGTGATATGGTGAACTAATTCAGGTGAGCAGAGTAATTGGCATAATTGGTACAAGACTTAATTTCATCTCTGTCTCCTGCCCATCCCTCAGATGTGGTTGTAAACTGCCCATAGTAGGATTCAAGATGAAGGCACTTAGGCTCTGCTTCAGTACAAACAAGTAATAGTAAGTAAAAGAGCATCTGGGCAATTAGCCAGTCTCCTTTCCTGCTGGCTCACCAGCTTTTAGGTAAGTTCTCCAGGAGGAAACTGATTCTAAATGAATAGCTCTGAAACCAACACATTTATCAGTAGACAAATCAATCTTGTAGTAGAGCAAGGATGTCCAGAACCTTTTCCTTCCTCCGGACCACCTGGCACCACAGCAGTAATTGAGGCGAGGCAGGGTTCGCATACATTGTCTGGTCTGGGTGGTAGAGTTTTCTGAGTATCTACTGACCTCTTAAACTGAGTCTGAGATGGTGAACTAGGGCATTAGCCTCAAATAATGACTCAGAATACTGACACAAATTCTTTTCTTGAGGCGTTAAATGTGGGAAGCACTCCAACAAAAGGGCAGTAAATATGCAAAGTCATACATATATTTGTTCATCATTAGAGACGCAATAAGATTCGGGCTTTCAAGTGGCTTCTGTCAGTCACTCAGAAATGGTGTACAATGGGAAGAAATGGCAGGATAATAATAAAGAAAACCTATTAAATATCTTGTCATTTACAGACGTAGTGCACCATCTGCTTTGACTTCCTAAATAATAGGGTTCTCACCTTGTCCCTACCCTGGTGTTCAGACAGTAAAACATACAGAGACGATTATGATTTTATCTAACTACAAGCATCATATTAAAACAACAACAACAAAACACCACAAAAAACACCACCTATGATTCAGTTTGGGGAGGTGGCCGTGCCAATTCTGTGCTAACCAGGGAGCCTTCAGCTGACTTGCAGCCACAATCTGGCCACTTGGGTGTCTTTCCAGGACTTCACTATTGTTCTGCATAAGTAGGCTACTGTTGCATTTCGTCAGCTCTAAGACTAAGGCTATTGGCCTTTTGCCATTTCTGAAGTGCAGAATAACCCTTGCTGGTAACGACTTACTCCATATGTGGTGGTCTACTAAAACATATCCTATTTGCCTCATTCTTCCATATTACAGCTCTGTAATTCTTCCTCGCTTCCATTCTCCCTCTAAATTTAGAATGCTCCCAAGAGTGCTTAATTTTTGTTTTCAGCTATTATTTGCATTCTCAGGTATTTTTTCTTTTTACAGAAAAAAAAGTCCAGATTCCATGTGGAAACACCATCATTTGATCTTTCTTTAAAAACACAGGGATATATTCTCTGTTAAATTACCTTAGCCCCACTGAATCCACCCAGTTTTCTTAGCTGCATTGCATTGTCACAACCCAGATACGATCATCTCCTGCCGGGATTTCCTGGAATTGAAAAGCTTTCAGCCCTGTTGCTGCTGCCAGGGTCTCGTTTGTACTGCCAAACTGTCTTTTTTTTTTTTTTGTTTGTTTGTTTGTTTAAGCAGGAGCCCCAAACAGCTGTTAGCAAGGACAGTTACCCCAAATCCTGCCAATTTCTCAGTCACTTACCACTCTGGCTGCACTCCGTGTTGCTGCTTCCTAAGCTCCGTTCAGATGGCTCCTGTCAAGCCCTGGTTGTTCCCGGCTCTTTTCACCTGGACTCAGTCCCACCACCGTGGGTGCGGACCTGCCCACACGGTGCCTAATTACAGGCCCGGTGTGGGTGAGCGAGACCTTTGTCAGAATGATGCTCTCATGGCTGGATGTAACAGATGTTGCCTTTTCTTGTCTCTCCAGCTCCCTCGTCATTTCTAACTCATCAAAAAAAAAATCACCTCTAAAGGTTTTGCTATGGGTTTGAATAAAAGCAAGGCGAGGCCGTTTTAACCCTTGAAGGGGATATGGGATGGGACATTCATAACAGTCAACCTGAAATGCTTAACTGAGTTAGCTGGTTATCAGACGCTCCTGTTGTAGGCAATAGAGCGAGCCTCCTCTGTGGGGCACTTCAGAGCAGGAGCCTAATTATGCTGGTTGGTGTCACCCTCTGGAAGCGACCAGACATTTGTTAAACCCTTGTGCATTTTTGTATAACCAAGCCTGTTCATATATTTTTTTTATTTTTATTTTTATTACAAAGAGTGGGCTAGCTTCTTTTAAAAAGGGGAGGGTAGGAAAAATTGTCATACAGCTTAGGGAGAATATAGGTGCCTAAGAATTTATTAGCTTTTGCTAGTAAAATTACTCAAGTTCTGTTTACCCACTACCATTTTCAACTAATCTATGTCCTCCTAGGCCATGTGGGATTCACAAGTTAGGTACCAAGCTTTCTCATCAGTTGGTGTGCTCTGAAAAACACTGGCACCTATTGACACTATTGTGATCAGTGCAGAGCACAGAAACGACAGCCACTTTCATTCAGAAATTTGTCAGGAGGAGGAGAAGAGGATGATGATAATCATGTTGTGCATCTTTTTCTCTGTGATGGCTTAGTGACTAGAGTCCATTGCATAAGTCCCAGGTTCTCTTCTTGCTCAGGGGTCTGTGGGTCTGAATGAGCTCAGACCAAGGACTGTGTCACAACCCAGGTCTTTCAAATCCTGGGCAAAAACTCAAGTCACTGCACTGCTACCTACAGGATGAGTGCTGCCATAGTCACCCGTTCACGCAACCGTGAGTGACATTCATCCTTATACAAGGAGTGATTCAACTGCCTCGGGGCAGGAAGTAACGTGGGTTGAATCTCAGGTTTGTATAAGAAGCCAGTTTGTGGTCTAAAGATAGGCACACTGTTTGAGAGAAGATATAAATTCAGAAATATCTCCAAAGAAGCATTTTTCCATATGCTGAGCAGTACATAACACACTTAGCATACATTGTAAAAAACAAGTCATGAGCGTCTGTCACTCCTTGAAGCACAGGGAGCCTGTGTGAATGTTTGGATTGGGGTCTGGTCCTTGTGTGTTGGTGAAGTGGTGCAAACCAATGCCATCCACAGTGATAATTATCAGAAAGAAGTCTCAGAGGAATCAGGAGGAAGCAGTGGCTGGTCAGGAATGGGATCTCATATTTAATTACTGCTCAGACTGAAGACAAGTATGTAAATTCAGATAAGAGAACAGATCTAGCTAATAAGAAATGATCTACAGATCTACTGTCTGATCTATTCTCATTGACTGGAAGATAGAAATTAGGCAGCACTTATGGGACCTGTATCAAACAGATATAGCTGTTTAGATAAGTCTGGGAAGACATGAGGTTGGGGAGCCACGGAAAAGAGATAAGGAATGTCATGTGCCCCATTTGTCAATGAATTGGCATGTAAGTTATATGGAAAGCAGCCAGTGAAACTGGTGCCTCTATTAATGATGAAACATCTTCCAAAATTGCTGAACATCTTTGTGTGAAACTCAGACCCCTTTAAAGTGTTAGGGGACCAGGATTGCTGAGTATGCTCAAATATTTTGCTGTAATTTCCACAGAGTTAGCACTTTGTGTGTGAGCGTTAAAATGGTGCTGCAGAACCCCCCAGCACCCCAGTTACAAACTGAAGCAGAAATGCAGGCTCATAAGAAGCAAGATATATAACACCTCCTTAGACAAATGTACACGAATAACTGAGAAAAGCATTTGGCAAGAATTTAAGTTTACTAACTGCGTTATTCAGTTTGCTTTTTCATCTGCTCTGTATGTTAAGACGTGGTAGCCTGGTTAATGTGGGGGAACCATACACATTTTCAACACAGAATCTCACTGTCAGTGTATTTCAAAGGGAATATGCAGTGATGCAGACTAAATTAATGTAGCCCAGGATGACAAACTGGAATAAATACTAAAAAGAATTTATAGCCCATGTTACAAGGTTTTTGAGGTCTAGCATGTTTAAGGAATGGCCAGATTTTCTTGGTCTGGTTTTATGACTTAAGAGGAACAGGAGGTTTTTATGGGTAGTAAGAGAAGTCTGGCTTCTGCCATTACCTCTGACAATATGCAAGTGAACACATCCAGATGGTTTTTATAAATGTCAGCCTGAAAATTATCAAGGACGTAAATGTATTCCGATGGTAGTGGCCTTCGCATTAGTAGGAAAAAAAGGATCAAAACACTCACTGAGAATCATGTTCTCCAAAGGAAACTCAGCAACTGTGTTTCAAGTGCAGCGATATATAAATTACCAAGCCTTTCATAGCAAGATAAGTGAATAAAATTCAAAAAGCAACGTTTTTCTCTCTCATTTCAATTTTAGATTGAAGATGGTTAATGAATTTCTGAGCTTGAAAGGAGGTCACCTGGAATTAGCTTTGTTATTGCATCCCCTAGGGAATTGCTAATATGCATAGACAAAGATCACTCACCTTCTTGGAGAATCTTGCCTTTAGTCCCTGAGTGACAGAGCCATTAATAAAAGACTTCCTTGATATTTCTGTTGTCTAACTCTGATGTGTTTGTTCTGCCCAAGTGGACAAACCTTATAATAGAATAAAACCAAAACCAATTTGCCTTAGTGTATCCTTTTCAGTGTTGCACGGCAGCAATAAAAAGAATATTTTAGAGGTAATAAATATTTATGACTTTCCATAATACATGCTCCCTGCTCACTGAATTGGTCAAAGCTGTCCCCTGCCCTTGCCCAAAGCAAGCAGACATAATGTTAACTTCTGGTTTTGTGAGCTGAAGCCTTACGGAGCATAGTATCATGTTAAGGAAATAGCAACAGGGCAGAGTTTTAGAGATGGTGATGGAGGTAACCAAAAACAGAGTGGGTGGTATCAGTAGGGAGCACCAGGCTTTCTTTCCAAGTAATAGGCAGAATTAAAAGAGAAAAGAGTGAAGTCTTTTTTTCTGAATGCTTGATTTCCTATTAGCGCTAAAATATTAAACTTTTTTGAAGGAAGCAGCAGAAATAAAAGGGAATAGCTGTAGGTTTCGCCTTGGAGAGTGAAAGGCAAATGCAAATCTTCACAAATAATCTATAAAAGAACAGCTCTGAACAGCTCAGATACAGACCAGTGGCTTAGAGCAAAGTTAGCTATCTTGGACTCTGGACATCTCACACATTAGATCCCAAGCTTTCCTAGTGTCAAAAATGTATGGGATGAAAAGGTGACCAACCCCAGTGTCAGCCTGTATTTTCAGACATTGCTTACGCTTCCGGTGTTGCAAGGCACTTGCCCCATCCAATCTTGTGGTAGCTGGGAGGAGAGGTGTGTTTTCTGGTAACAGAGCAATATAGGTGTGCTCTGTTTGTGCAGGTTGGTGATGATGCATGCTCTTTCCAGAAGGTTTTAGATCCTTGATAGTTAAAGATAAAGAAACAGATTCCTGGCGCTGTTTTATCTTGGAAATGTGCCATCAAAAGTAAATTTGGGCATGCTATCAACATCTGCTTCATAATGATTGCAATCAGCATAACTTGAAGCAGCCTGGAGAACATCTGAAATTGCCAAGTCCTTGATACTATGATAATAAAAAAGGAGAGCCGTGAGTTTCATAGACTGTCCATGTATATAGACTTGGTGATGCGTCAGTGAGCAATTTTTTAGCCTCCCAGTGGCAATCTCAATCCCAATCAGCTTTGATTTTGGAAGGATAACTGAAATAAGCATTGGGAATGCACATTCAAAGCTTCTTATTTTTTGCTTCTGTTCCAGGACAACGCCAAAAGTCACTGTCAGAGCCCATGGGTTACACAGAATACTGTAATTGGGTTAAAGTCTTAGCAAAATCCTGTTCCAAAGGTTTTCTTTTACCTTCTGTATAGCAGACACATATTTGGAAGTGGGAGCCTGTTGTAGGAAAAAAAAATCACTAATTTTTGTTGAGGGAAGAGCATGGAGGAAGTGAGCATTAATAATTTCACTATTAAAATATCCATGAGGAATTGCAAGAGAACGGACTAAGGTGATGAAGCTGCAAGAATGGCACCTGGGAAGACAGAATTGCTCCCAGGATGTGTGAGGTTATGGGTGTGTTAGTAACTGATATAACACAACTGTGGGTTAAGACATTACCTGAAAAAACGGAAAACAGATCTCAGATCTACCAAAAAGTCCCTTTAGGATGCAAGTTCTCAGCCACTGAGCTGCTGTAATCATTCACTCATTTCTGGTATGTCAAAAACAAAAACTCTAACCTAAATTAAAAGTAGAGAGAGAAATCAGAAAATCTTATCAACGTGCAACTATATAGAAGATAATTCATTTATCTTTTCTTGGGGAAAAACAAGCCTGAAGAGAGAAACAAAAACTGATGATAAAATCATGTGAGAACAAGTGAAATAGAGATCTTGCAGATTACCTAGGGGAAAAAAAAAAAAAAAAGCCTGATGTATTTTTTTCCTGGAGAAAATTAAGAAATTTCCCATGGGGTTTCTATACGGAAAGATGCTGGCAAGTGACTGGGCTATAAAACGATGTAATCAGAAAGGAGATGGTCTTAAAGGCAGAATGAAGGCACTGGGGAGGCTTCCTGTGTAAGAGCCATGTCAAGCTTCTTCTCTAACAAAGGTGAAAGATCAGAAGGACTTCTTGATCAAAGTGATGCAGTAGGTTTATTTCCTGCAAATTTGTGGTTCATTTTCAATGTTTTTATCAACACATTCTAGGATATTAAAGTAGTATGAAAAAATCTGAATAGTCTGAGAAATAAAATAGATAAGATCAAAAGTGGAAAGAGAGATGTCTGCGTAAACTAAACATTGAGGTCTCTGCCTAACAGTTCTCTTTAATTAATTTTTCTTATTCTTATGCTTTTTATTCCGGGCTCATGAATATTTACGAGGGACATTTTGATAAGCTGCACTTTTTGGAAAGAGGACATTCTGCTGCGCTTGCAATAGAGGATGAGAGGTAATGACCTCAAGTTGCACCAGCAGAGGTTTATATTGGATATCAGGAAGAATTTCTTGACGGAGGGGGTGGTTAGGCATTGGAACAGGCTGCCCAGGGAGGTGATGGAGCTGCCTTCCCTGGAGGTAATTAAGAGACCAGTGGATGTGGCACCTAGGGACATGGGTTAGCTGTGGACTTGTAGTGTTAGGTGGATGGTGGGACCTGATGACCTAAAAGGTCTTTTCCAACCTAAATGATTCTATGATTCCATTTCATTCCTGTTAATGGAAAACTCTGATACAAATGGTTCTTGTATTCATCACTTTTTGAAAAGCATACTGTTTCTCCTAAAATTATTTTTTTCTAATATTACATATAAGGTAAATGCAGATGACGTAAGTGGAGCAGAGAGTTAGTATTATGCACTACTCTTTATTGCTGTTCCTTTCTTCTATAAAAGATCTCAGAGGTTTGTTTGTTTGTCCAACCTTACCCCCTTGCCAAAAGAGTGCTTTGAGAGAGAACAGGGACTGAGGCTGAATGCTTTACGATGGTTTTGTTAGTAGTTTACCTTTGGCATAGTTTTTGTAGTGAACAAATGCTCAAGGAGAATTAAATGAAATTTCTATTGTAATTCTGAAGCACTCACAGTATTACAGAATATTTAAATAATTTAACAGACTGAACGGATATCATCATACATCCTTAAAAACCCTAGACAAACAAAGCATATTTGATTAAAAAAGTCTTCCTTTCAAATTGACAGCCAAACACTTAAAAAAGTACACCTCATGACATTTTAAAGATGCAATTTAAGTTGTTATAACAAGCTGACTTACATTGTTGTGAAGCTATGAAGCTATTACCTCTTCCAGTCATTGTCAAAGGCAGAGTGTCTTGTGAAATATCAAACCCTTGCATTTTATGGACTGGCTCCAATAATACAAAGTGATAGTATCCAAGGTTTCCATACCAAGTAATAACTTTAATTTTTAATTAGATAAAGAAACAAGAAGAAAAAAAAACGAACTCAATACTAAACCAAACCAGCAACACGCAGCTGCTTTCAATATTTTTTCTCCTTTAGCTCAGAAATAAACATTTCCTGCTCTGTTTACGGACGGATGTATTAGCAAAAATGTGCGGTGCTGATGTTTACTATAACAAAGAGTGAAAATGAACTCAAGAAAGAGTATATAATATAAACGCAAAGTGGGACAAGACAAGGGGAAGAAAGTAACACCATATTTTATTCTTAGCTGTACTGATGGGGTGAGAAAACACCTATTTTTAAGTGGCCTAGTCAGCTTATAGCAGATGTTGTCAGCCCATATGAGTTGCTATGTTTCATCAGAAAGCTGTTGAAATCAACAGCTAAAAATTAAACAAAATGAAAACTTGTATTTTTGAAAGGAAGAATATGATTTATTATTCATAAAGACATTAAATTAATGTTTAGAACTGCAAGAGAGGCGCAGCCAAATATGGAGGCTTGTGCTTTATAAACTCTTGAATCCAACAGGACATTGTTTTCTTCTTGTGAGAAGCTATAACCTACATTATCCTGCTCACATTGATTCCTCATGTCATTAAATCAAACAATGCACTTCCTGGCCCTGCTACACACAATTTTTGCGAACCCAAGAAAAATATTTACATTATTTTTGCTTAAGGTCCTAAGTGCAAGAAAGGGATAATAAGTATTCCTTTCCCCTCCCTCCATCTGCTTAATTTGTGCAACTCTGAGGCAGAGAGCCATGCCTGATTTCTGACAGATGTCCAAGATGTTGTATTCCTAACTGTAGGTATTTCCCAACTATGTACACATACCCGGGGGGTTGTTTTGTACTTCTCTGGGGAAGTGCAGAAGAGCGCAGTCCCCACATAGGCAAGCAGGCAGTCTTGCCTAAGTAGTTTCCCTAAGGGAAAATGAGGATGATGAGGAGGATGAGTTCCCTACTTTGGATGGTTTCTGGATCCTGTTCCCCATGTGGGTGGAGGTGGTAAACATACCAAAGCAGGGAGCCTAAAAGATGGACAGATTTGTGAACTTTGCTGCAAATCTCCTAAGCAATCTCCTCTGGCAAACTTCATGAGAGCTGACTGGATTTTAGTATCTCAAAATTATTGCTGCATAATTTAAAACACACCTGTTCATCACCCATGTTTAGCCTTGTGTAACTCATCTCATTAACACCTTCTGGTGAACCTCATTGGAAGTATTCTGGAATAGCTAGTTGTTAGGATGGGACAGAGCAGAGTTTCCCAACATGATTCCCACATAGGATTCCTGTGCCCTAGTGACAAACCTCATATTAGGTTTAAAAATTAGCTGTATTTCTTAGACCACAGTGGGCAATAAAATCCAAAAGGATTTTTGTGGTGAGCTTCTATTGAAACAAAAACAGTCTTGGTAGCCTGATTTTGCTAAATAGTATAATCAAAATGCGCCCAAATTTTGTGGGGCAATGCTATAATAATACAAACACTGCAGCTGAGGCCTAACTTCAGCATTGTCAAAATTCTTGTGGGGAAAAGTTTTGTATCTCAGAAAGGGGCATATTAAGTTCTTTACGCAGGGAAAATAACCATGATCCTAAATATTTTTCTAAGCTAGTTTCCCTAAAATTATGGGAGGTCTTAAAGGTTTTCTGGTTTTAGAAAAGCAAAGTACAGGTGGAAAGTTCAGCTTCATTGGTAAAGAGAAATTTGTTACTTTGAAGGCTGCCAGCAAATTTAATATCCTCAATAGTACAACATTATCTTGATAAAGAAGGTACTCGTTTCAGGTATGGAGGAAGAGTCCCAGCTCACCCAATGTTCAGCAGAGCTGAGCACAGCAGGTCAATGAAAAAGGCAAGGGGGCAACAAGTCCTGCTTGACACATGGCCAACTTTGATGGTTGAGTTTCTCAGGGTATACTGTACAACTTGGTAAGCAGTCCCAGCTCCTAAGCAGTCTTTTGGATGTGTTGCTAAAATGTTGTTTAAATACCTTTTTCAGGAAGGAAGGCCAGATGTCAGGCAATGCCATTAAAACTCTGAATATTTTTATATTAAAATTATTTGTCAGACTCCTGACATAGAATAAGATGCTCCAGAAAGCATGAAAGTGTTCTTTTCCTGAACTTTTCTCCTCCTGAGATAATTAGCGAATGTCAAGGGGAATAGGCTGGGACTGGGACTCTTTTTACCTGTTTTAGTATTGTCCTCCTTGACTCTGCAATATAACCTGACCGTATAACTGCTGAAATGCCTTTTAGCTGTGGCTATAACTAGAATTCACAGAAGTGTAGCTCCCCCGTTCAGATACAAGCTGACAACACTGATTTGGACACAGCTTTTGTATTGGGCTGGGCAAGTTTACCACTTCTGTTGGAGGAGCCTTGCCAACAGTTTGGCTGAAGAAGTGCGCTATTCCAGGGGGCGGACAGCCGTGGTGCTCCTCTCCCAGCCCTAGCAAGGCGCCAGGGTTTGCCATGTGCTCGGCTGCACGCACCCATGGCCACAGAACGCAGACCTGGCAATGAGAGAAAAGTTTAAGGAAATGGTTTTTGGCACAATGGCATATTTTTTATTTTACTTATTTTTTTTTTCCCTGAGCCACGGGATGGAACACAATTAGGCTATATACTCACATATTTCCATCTTCCCCAGATATTACTGTGACTTCTTCAGCTCCCATGCAGCCTCTGTGTACATGACCTAGATGCTTCTTCCAGAGAAACTCAACTTTTGAAATGTTCCCAGAAATTTCTGTATCAATATAGTTCAAGTAGGTGTTACCTGGCCTGAAAGTTCCCCTGCCAAAAGAAAAGCAGAAAAGTGAAGCATGCAAATGAGTTAGTTGCGTAAATTCCGGTGCCTTTCAGGATGCTAACACTGGATTAGTTAGCACAGTCTCTGTCAGTATTGTCATCATATTTATTCCTGTCAATATTTTTGGAAAATGAGGCCTGGCTTCATATAAGTCCAAATCAAAAAGTTCTGTTGGTATTTCTGCTTGTGAAAGAAAAAAGAAGAAATAAAAAATTGTAATTTACAATTTTGCTTTCTCCGGTATCTGTATTCATTATGACTGAATGCACATTGAAGTCTGTTATTAACACAGAAATTACCTGTAGGTGCATTGCTGCAGCAGGGCATTTGCAAGCAAAGGTACTTCTGGTACAGACCAGTGACAGGGCTGTGTTCAAACACAGAAGAGGTTGGCTTTACAATATTTAAACCGTGCTCTGGACAAGGATCAGGTTATGAGATTTACACCCATGTTTACTAGAAAAGGCCAGGCTGAGTGGACTTCAAAGCCAGACGCTGGCACAGTTCATAAGCAAGGTGCAACTTCCTTGCTGGTGTACATTCCCTAGGGGGGTAGTGATCACAAGATTGTACATCATTCGGCTTTTTGTTATCTCAGAGAAGATCTCCAAATGACGTGTCTGAGACCAGAAGTAGCCTCCTATCAGGCCGCAGAGCTCTTTGTTCTTGCCTTCTTTGCTATACTAACCTTTGTCCGAAAAGAAAGGAGGAGAGGGAGAGGAGAGACCAACAAACACATTTTGACCACAATCTGTAGCATGGGGAACTTTGACCACTTATCACCTGCTTTTATAACCAGTGTAGATCACAGATCACAAAGAACAAGATGAGACATCTAAAAAGAGACATTATAAATTCAGTATAATAACAATTTTTTCAACAGTCACGTTATACTTACTTGTCAATTGTATACTTTCTCCTAATCCCATTAGTTCCAGTCAAGGCTACATCTATATTTCCCTTCATGGTTTCCGTTGCAGATACTCTGACACGTATCTCTTTTCGCCAGCCTTTGAAAACAAAATGAAAGAGGTTGTCATTGTAAAGAGATTTCTTTCCTTCATATGTTTCAATGTCTTTCAGGCAGAGGAGAGGATAGCACAGATGCGCCTGCAAGCAAATGAAATGACACTCCCTTTATTAAGGCAAATGTTAGTTCTATGTGATTCTGGTAATCTTAATTTCTTTGACAGTGGTCTAAATCACAGATTCAACCTCTGCTGGCCTTCTGGCCATGCTGAGTATTTAATCTGCCATGGGCAACACAGTGCTTTGCTTTTCCACTTGGCCTCAGTTTTCATTTTGTAGTTTCTTAGACTGATGAGCAATTTGGGAGGGGGTCTCATGGGCAGTGCATTAGCTCTGAAATATGAAGAAGGAAATATTTTCTTATGCCTGTGCAAAGCTCAGCCTCAGTTAGATTCTGTCATCTCCATGTGTTTCTAAGGCAGAAGCATGGCCTCATACCCAACAGTGCATATTGATTTCAAGTAACCAGGTTTGGGAAGTTTTTGTACTGGCTTTAACTTGAGCTATTAAAAGGAGAATTTCTTCACCCACTTCAGGCTATGGTTTCTATAAATTCAACAATGTAGATGCTAAAATGAATGTGTTCATTCAGGTTTAAGAAACAGCTAGTTTCTCTGCAATCAAATTCATTTTTCTGCTTTTTGCTTTTCTCAAGATAAGATATATCATTTTTTGTACCTAGTTTTCCTTTCATATTCTAGTGCCTAGTGAATGATGTCCTCAAGGACCATATCTCATTTATTGCCCTTGCAGTTCATCATCTGGGATGGATTACATTTTATTTACAAATTTCCTTATTTCCCAGTTCTTGGGCTGTTTTTCCATTAATCACAATTAAAACTATTCTTCCTTATTACCCCCTGTCATTATGACTTGATGAGCTTTGCAAAAATGTCCTGAAAAGATCTAGTTTTATAAATTTTTGTCAATGACAGTAGTGCAACTTTTTTACTTTGAAATTTTGCATTTTCAGCATATCATTCCTCCCACCTCCACCTTTTTAGAGGTGCCAATCACCATTTCAAAGCCATCATCTAGTTAACAACATTTAGCAGACTTTCTAAGTCACAGGTCAGCATCAATTCTGTAATTATCTCAGCCTTTCCCAGAAAATGCTGATATTCCATATTCCTATCAAACATGAAATTCCAGATTTTGTACTGAGCTTCTCTTACGTCAGTGGATTTCTGTAGAAGTGTAAGGTATTTGTTCATATAGACTTCATTGCCACTTTAAATATATCACCCAAAAACTGTACTTACGAGCATATGGGGGGAGGGCTCCTGTGTTTAAATAAACCTTTTGCTGTTCTTTTTCAGTTTTGTGAGGAAACATATCAGCATAATGACCCATCAGTGGGCATCCTTCCTTTGGGCATGGGAAGCAGGCTCCCTAGATGAAAATAACAGTGTGTGTTACAAGATGTTATCCATTTTAATCTCAATTCTTAAAGTACAGTATATTAGGGTATGTCAGCTTTTTCTTCATTTTCTTTTTTTTTT
>VXAA01001151.1:306236-325527 GCA_013399115.1 Anseranas semipalmata
ATCATATCTTCAATATTTATCAGAGTGGTGGAAAACGGAGTTGTGATGGTCAGTCTGCTTATTTCATCTGGTCAAAAATCAGAAAAAAAAATCTGGCCTAATTCTTTTTGTTCCTGCAGAGACCATGAATAAATACCTAAATGTATGCTGCACCTTACTACCTGATCTGTAAAATACAGGTAGTATGTCTGTCTTTCATAGGGTCTATTGAAAGGTGACTTGGTAATTGTTGCGGGGTGGGTAACTGTACTTGCAAGGAGGTCTGGCTGAATGTCTCGCTCATTTGGTAAAGATATTTAACCACAGGAATACTGAAGCTTGGGGCCTCACTTTGGTATGTGCTCTGTTTGCTTTTCAGCCTTTATTCCCATGAAGAAACTCTATGAAATTATTCAGTCTATGTAGATTGAATGTTGAGATGATGACCTTGTTGTCCATTAAAAAAAAAAAAAAAGGATAAGCATGTATATTTTCAGCAAAAGCAATTCAATTTCAGCTGGAGGAAAAAAAAAAGCTTTGCAATTTTCGGATAGTTCAATGTTGATAACTGGGAGGTTCTGCAAGAAGTGGTATCTGTGGATCTTTGGCTATTTGGGCATTAGAAGAATAAAAGGTTAAATGAGCACCATCAGTTATTTACTCTTTATTTATTTTTTATTTATTCTTTATCAGTTATTTGGGGGATTGGACTAAATGATCTTCCAAGGTCCCTTCCAATCCCTAACGTTCTGTGATTCTGTGATTCTTCAATTGACAAAATCATTTCCCTCTCATCACCAAATTGCACAGGGTTCTCGTTTTCATTCAAGTCCTGAATTACATCAGACTTCCAAGTTATGTGCAGAATCACTCCAAGCAATAATGACTTTTCAGCATGTCCTGGTTTCAGCTGGGATAGAGTTAATTTTCTTCCTAGTAGCTGGTACGGTGCTGCATTTTGGATTTAGGATGAGAACAACACTGATAACACACCAATGTTTAGTGGCTGCTGAGCAGTGCTTGCACAGAGCCAAGGACTTTTCAGCTTCTCATGCTGCCCTGCCAGCGGGGAGGCTGGGCGTGCACAGGGAGCTGTACACAGCCAGGACAGCTGGCCCAAACCTGCCAAAGGGATGTCCCATGCCACATGGTGTCATGCTGAACAACAAAACTGGGGGGAGTTGGACGGGAGGGCTGCCACTGCTTGGGGACTGGTGGNTTTTTTTTTTTTTTTTTCTCTTCTGTGATCCTGCCACTGCAAGGGGAAGGTGAGCAAACGGCTGCGTGGTGCTGAGCTGCCTGTGGGGTTAAACCACAACACAGAAGTATCGTAATCCTTCCTTTTGTGAGTCAATACAAGTAAATCCAAACTTGGCTTCCCAGTTATGTCAGGCATGAAACACCAGGACATTCTGCTGCCTTCTTTCTTGTGGCACTTGAGGGCTGTTTTGTGTGTGAGCACTGCTGCGCTGTATAAATATTTGTCTCCCCTGTTCTAAATACTGTGGCTGTTTATTGCTTATACAGATGTTTAAACATTTGCGAAATCCAGTGGCCATCCCCGTGATGATGAGTTCCACAAGGTTTGTGAGGCACTGGTTTAAATGGACTTCCTTCAGCCAGACTGCGTCCTCATTGCTGACCTACACAGAAGGTGAACCCAGCCATTGGCTCTCATGGCCCTCCTAACCCTTCATCTCTTTTTGTAACTGTTTTGGATGTTATATTTACTGTCTTCATTTTCTCCTTGATCTCTTTGGGGGTTTGCTGCTTTTACGTTTTGCCCATTTTTTGGCTGTGATCTGGATGAGGGCAGTCAGTGGGTCTCCAGAGCCACCCTCTATCCTATCATTTAGAGGGCAGAAACTGTCCCAGAAATTATTAAGAGAAGAAGGGCAGGGCTATAACCTTCTCACCCACTTCAAAACACGTACCTGATACTCACCAGTATAAAAGCTTGGTATGTTTCACACTGGTAGCCAAGAAATCCATTTGGGGTGATAATACTTTCAGTGTAATACCGGAGGCTTCTTTTATGTCCACACCCAATAGATCTATATGCTGGGAAAAAAAAACGTAAAAAAAGATGAAAGTGATACATTAATCATAAAGTCTATGCCAAAACAATGTATGTGGGTCTTTTTTCCTCAAAAGCATCTATACATAGACTGAAGTGTTGGATTAAAAAATAGTAACAAGTAGAAGATGTTTAAAGTGTAAATTACTTGGTTTTATGGTAAAAAGCACACTTGCAACTACATATATATTTTTGATGGGGGAGTGCGAGGTGCTGCCCATGTGTCCCTGTGCCCATATAGGAGCTCACAGAGGTGAGATGCACCTGGCAGCCCCCGTGCAGCCTCCAGTCCTGCTATGCGCACCCTTGACTGCTTTTACTTTAGCAAGAGAACAGAGGAGGATTTAGCTGGATTTCCCTTTGATGTTTCGAAGACTGGAATAATTCTTAGTCGCAGCATTTGCAAAGCATATAGTAGTTACTGTGAAGTAGTTTTCATTTGCTTACTGTTATCACAATGTGGTATTTTGTAAAACCACAGTTTCCACTCACTTCTAGAATTAAAGAAAATTGTAGTAATTATTTTAACTTCAGTGGCTTTCAGGGTTTTTAAGCTCTAGAAAATCTGCAGTCATTTGACATCGGTGATTCTGTGAAATGCTCTGAAAAGCAAGATGTTTGGCAGTGTGTCCTTGATATTGTCAGAATTATTCAAATCAAGCACATTTTGCCCTCAAAGTGAAATTCCTAAGCAGTCAGTGCAGGGAAGAAGAAAGTGCAATTTGTGTTATATTTACAGGTCCCTTGTTACAAGTATTGTCTTCATTAGTTCCGAAGCCTCTCCTTTATCAAAGCACAATATACCAACATTAAGCTATAAAAATAGGCTCCGCTCTGCTTCAGTGTCGGGGGACCTCGCCTAATTACAGGGAGACGTCTTGGAGGCACTGAAGTAATTGCAAACTGGCACAGCTTACAGTGAAATCAGAATTTCACCTATAGTTATACATCAATATTTATGCAGACCACTTGATATTGACCAGTTGATACACATTGTTCTTACATAGGGGGAAAAAAATACAACTGAGAGGCATTTTTGTCTGTGTTTCTTGAAAACAATCTGGGTCCGCAAGGCTTCCTGAGTATGTTTTCTTTATAGTTCCATCTCTAAATCTAATTCACAAGGGTCTGTGCTTCTAACTTTAAAAATCTCAGCTCTTACTGTTGGCTTACTTTATACTAGTGCCAAATTCATTTAACATCTATACAATGGGAACATAATACCCCTCTGCTTCCTGCATCAAAAGCTGTAGAAAGAAGTTAGTAAATAGCATTTCTAAAGCACTTTTTTACATAAAAGCACTACATAAATGTAAATATTATCAAACAGAAGAGAGATGCACAAAGCGAGGTTTAAACAAGAGGCAGGAGTTAAGGCTGTCTCTGTTTTTAGGAGCTGCATGAAAAACCCACTCCATCTGCCCAATAGAGCTGGGCTTGTTTTTCACCACAAAACATTGCAAGCAGCCTAGTGAAATATCTGTCAAAAATATATATTTTTTGCTGAAAATTGAGACATTTTCATATTGTCCGTTTTGAAGGTGTTTTGGTTCCAAATGATTCTGTGCATAGTCAGCTTTCAGTCTTGGTTACGAAGTTATCAAACCAGTTCCGATACAGAGCATTTTTGAAAACCAGCTACTTAACTAGTGGTAGGGATTTCAAAACATTTAGCTGTGAATAACATATGTTCTTATTTCTGTAGGTTAGGACCAGAAGACAGGATTTTGGGCATCTATTGTGCTCAATCCCAGGATAATTCTTACTAACTGCCCAGCTGTCTTTGAAGCACATGAACTATCAGTGCACAGTCATTTTATTATCTTCTATATTTTTAACCTTGTACTGTTCCCTTTGAAGACACTAAAGCTGCTAATGGCATGGATGAGTATGTCTGACCCCAGTAGTTCTGGAACTGATGTCTTTGTAGCGAGAAGGGAAGCTCAGTTTTTAAAACACTCATTTTTGGATTATCCTTGAATGAATTTCACCAGCCCTTTGTGCATGGAATTTCCACGGAGGTCAGGCAGATCATAACAGGTTGATGAACAAGTCTGTATGCTTTAACTGAAGTTTCCATCTGGAGTTTTCCTTAATTAGTATATTGATATGCATATGCATACACACACATATTTGTACATTATGTATGTGTGTATGAACACCTATATACCTATGGGTGTTTCACAGACAGCTTTAAATCTTTCATTTTTGAGTATTCTCTTGCTACTCCAAATCTGAGATATATAAGTAATATATACATTCAAAAGGCATTACCTTAGCCTAGCCTGCAAACTAGCCTTTCAAAGCAAAGCTTATAACAGGACATTACTTCTTTACAATATATTTACCTCTCATAAGGTCATTGATATTCCGAGTTGCGGGAGGTACTCGGAGCTGCTTGCATCCTGGCATTTTCTTCCCACCATTTGGGTAAAAATCCAGGTGGCCACAAGTCTGAAGAATCCCAGGAGCTGAAATATGAAGACTGATCACTCTCTGATACGCTTTTGTGTATGTGTCAGCTTCTGTGTGAAACGTACCGAAGTCAAAGAACAGATGACCAGCGTGAGTATGAATTACATCAACAAATTTTGCATCCGAAGGATCCAGCCTAACCATTGTGGGAGTATACTGGAAAAGAGGCCCAGCTGGATCCAAACCTAAATAAAGGGAGATGTGGCTGATTAAGTAAATAATAACTTTACTTATTCACTGCCATCACATGCAATGTGTATACACTATATGTCATTAAACTTCTACCTTTACTCCTCATATAAAAATCTATTTTGTGCTGATGTGGATGTATTGACAGCCAGCAAAACAAGCAGGGTTTTAACAGAACAGTGGCTGGAGACGTTGCACCATAGTAAAAATTGGATGCATGGTTGACCTACTATTGGGCAATAATGTCATAGAAGAGGGTTTTTTTAGTTTTGGTTGTTGTTTTGCATAGTAGTGGAAGATGTGAAATTTTGATATGTTACCCTGAGCATGCATATTTGCCTGAGAATTTTTATTTGGTCAAAAATCTATTTTAATTTGCAAAAGAGTTTGCTTGCAAACATTACCCTCTTTGCTTCAGGATCAGTGAGCTCTTTCTGTGGCCAGAGCACTACAATTCAGATCCCAGTTTCCCTACATTGCTTATGTGGCTGTATATCATGCATACAGCCTAGTCAAAGTGAAGAACTGACTGGAGGAGAACGGAAAGCAGAAAATACTGAGCCTTTAAAAAATGTGATGTGGGAATGTGTCATACTGCGCCTCCCTGTGAAGCTATGCGGCTAATGGCTTTCTTCCTTTCAAGGGTGCCCATGGCTATTTATCGTCTCATCCTGACATAGTAAATATAGGGGTATTTAGTTTTTCCTTTCAGATTTTCAATCTTAACCGCTGAAAAGTCATGTTAGAGTGGGCTTTTAAAACCAAACATGATAATGAGTTGCTAATATTTTTACAAGTCTGTTTTTCCAGATGTAATACAGAATTTTCTTCCTGCTCTTTGATATAGCTAAAGATGACAGGGAGCATGCTCTCAGAGACTTGGCGTGACCTATGCAAAGTGACATATATTTAGCCACAGTAGGGACAGTTAAACCTTTCTGTTGCAGTCCAGCCTTTCTCAGGGCTGTGACTGTTGATATGTGAAATGTGTGGCATGGGATAGGACATGGCTTCATTTGCATGCCGTTAATCATGGCAAAGCAACATAGTGCGGTCTGTATCGTGTTTGTTAGTTAGCAGTGACTCTCTGGTTCTCTTAAGTCACATGAAAATATGAAGCTTCTGCAGCTGAAACAGCTTCAGTACCTGTTATTCTTCCAATGCCAGGTTTCCGTCTGCCTGCCTCCCCTGCAGCATGTGCTCCAAGACTATGGCCAATGATGTGAACGTTGGCAGGAGAGTAGCCATAGTCTTGCTGTGAAGATGTATGGAAAGGAAGAAAAACAAGGGTGCTAAATGGGAGGAGATACGAGCCCAAGGCAGTCATCATGCCCTCACAACCAGACCGTCACCGAGTCCTGTGTGTCCTGGGAAGGGCAGGCGATGGAGGGGAGCATTGCAGGAAGTTACTGCCATCTGAGGTGGGATCTGTACCAGTGTGCAGAAGAGAAGCAGTTCCCAACTCATCCCTTCCCCTCTTATAGCACCCCTCTGGAAGACAGCAACCTCCATCAAGAATGTGCTCTTTTGTTAGAAAAGAAGGAAAAGGGAATTCCTGCTCCCATAACTTGCATTGATGCTTATCCAAAAGGTGAACGACCCCTCTGCCTCTTCATATCCAGCCAACACCCCTCACCCTGAACCCGTCTGTTTGGCCAGGCTAGTGTCTATGGTTTTCAGTGCTTTTTTCTGCCACATGCCCCCTGTGTGAATAAAGTGGCTGTCATGCTATGGGGGTGCTCCACCACCCAGGTCCTGCAGAAGGAGGAGCCCATGTGCTGCTGGCACGCTGGGCTCGGCTGAGCCTCTGCGGGGGAAGCGTGGCATCAGGTGGCTGTGGGAGGACCACTTCTACGTGCTGCCATCCAGGGGTAGCATCAAATCTAAAGATGCCACCTTGACCACAGGCTTTCCCATACAGACTATATGCTGGTGTTCACGTTCCACGGATACTTGTACCTCGAGATGGTTCACAAGATACGCTAGCTCAGCCCCCACAATGCGGACGTTGTTAACTGCATCGGTGTACAAACCACTGGAGCCACCTCTCCAGTCGGTCAAAATGCAGTTCACATCTTCAACGTGAAACATGAACTGTCAAGTATGAAAACAGAAGGAAACGAGCATGAAGTACAACTCTTCCAGGTAATACACAAATAAGAATTTGTTTTGCTATAGCTGGGGGGTCTCATTTGAGTTCTGCACATTTTGATTTTTACATCCCACCCTTGCAGATTTGGCCTGCTGCTCCTGTCATGAGGCTCTTTTGAGCTCCTCCCTTGCTCTCCTGCTGCCTTCTCTGGGCTCTGTTTCACAGAAGCCTGTGGAGCAACTTGTAGACACCAGTCTGCACGCCCAGAGAGTAGGCTGCCACGGAGTACGCTGTGCAGTAGGTATTCTTGTCAGCGGCGCTGAACACAAGGGGTGAATAGTGGGGATAAACTGAAGGTAGGTATATCCTCAGGGCATGGCCAGTGGTTATTTATTTTTGAAAGAAAATAAAATTATACAGCTCTTGGGGGATTCTTTTTAGTAGTGTGTTTTTCTAATGGTGAAAACTCAACTTTGCATCATTCCCTTATTCAGAAAGTGGCATTGCAAAATGATGCCAGATGCACCTGCTTTGTTTATGTGACTGGTAAGGACAGATCTTCAGTGCATTTTTTTCTGCATCAATACTGCAGAATCAACACAAGGAGGCAGACTGGAGGCAGGTCTGAATGCTGCATAAAGACAGCTGGTTTCAGTTCTGTTTTCCAACCCAGCTGCTGTCGTTGGTTTTAGAATATCAGCTTGTCTTAGTTACCCCAGTTAGAAAAAGAGGATAGAATGATTTATTTTTTATTGTCTAAGGTCTATTCTTCAAAATTTGTACATTTGGACCATCTAATGAGATTCACAAATTCGTGTTGATGTGCTTGAAATGTTCAGCCCACAAATCCATATACTTTAAACAAACTATTCTATTTAGAGACATTTGGCAAAGGAACTTTCTGATTTTTCATTTTGACACAATTTCACTTTTGCAATGTACCTAAATAAAATGAAACCAATCTGCTGAACAAAGCATTTTGGTTTTGGTAGATCAAACGCCTCACTCAATCTGAAATGTTTATTTTGAACTTTTGCTGAGGTGAGAAAAGTGACCTTTTTCCTTTATTATTGTCAAGGAATTGAAAAACCAATCAATTATAGTTTTGACTGTGGAGATGAATGCAGCAAAAGGGCATTTAGTAGGAGGCTGAAGTGCACTATACTCATAGCTAGGAACAAGCGGGCAGTCCTGTGAAACTGAACTTGATTCTGAGGATTTTTCTGCTCATATATTCCCAGAATTAACAGGAAAACAAAGCAGTAAGTTTTCCCTGAGAATTATAAACCAATTAATGGGGAATGTGTACGGATATTTGCACTTTCAAATACAAGTACGACTGTCAGACAACAGTCACACCATACCCTGCACATGTTTGTTATCCAGAGGAGGTCTGCTCCAGCAAGATGGCCATGTATAATGAAGCGAGTTTTCCTATGTGTTCGAAAATTTGAAGCTTTGATAGTTGAAGGATTTGAAGGAGAAATTTTCTGTATTGAAACAAACAAACAAAACAACAATGTGAATACTCTGTACTAGTGCACACTTTGATATGGGGCAGAGTATCCCAATAGTTAGGGGATAGTTCTGGGCTCTGAAGAGATGGGTCTTGTTCCTGATCCTAAACTGCCTTGCTGGGGAATATCAGTTAATAACTTCAACAAATTTAACTTCTAATTAATTGAACTAATGATATTGGCATCCTTTGCGCAATACTTTGAGATATACTGGTACAACATGTCATGTAAATATAAAATTTTATCAAAATTCATCACAAAAATAGAAAAATAGTATCTTCTGCAAGATATAGTGCAATCGACTTTGAATCTGTAACCATTTTTCTTTCTTTTTTTCTTTAAGATAAGATTTTCCTCTCCAAGCTTATTCATATTTTATCTTAAAGATAGTCCAGACAGCATGAGGAAGGCCACCAGGCTGACATCAAAGGCTGTAGGTATTTTGGAGTTTATGGAGAGAGAAGGAAGGCATTATTTTCTTCAAAAATGAATTCTGAATAATGTGATGTTTTAAAAATTGGCACTTATTTTTTATTTTAGTTTGGTAAGCTTAAAAGGGATGTCATGCACTAGTTAGCACAAACTTCAGCTTCAGTGAAAGATTGATTCAAGTTAAAAGCTCACAGACTCAGTTAGAGATGTTGGACTTATTCTGAGGTGACTCAAAGAGGAGAAATCATTAAATGTCTCCACTGTTTGTGACTGCCATTTATAAAAAGCAAACAAACACCCCCCCTGAACTGTGAAATCTTTTTCATTTATCATAACCGAGCAACAACAAAGCAGCCCCTTCTCATTTCTCACATTAAATTATTCATTTTTCCTTGCTTTTTGTCCAAGTAAAATTCACAGTGATGGTCATTCTCTTCTTCATTTTTTTGTCTTTAGTCTCTTGTTTTCCTTTCTAAGTTTTTCTTTAAATTTTGATCCCATTTTCCTTCCCTTCTCTGGTGAGCACTGTTACTTTCTCTTCTAATCTTCTCTCTTAACCACCTACCTGCTCTTATGGCTCAGTGTTGGCTATCACCTGAGCAGAGCCTCTGAGACCAATCATATATCATTAAAAGGATCCAGTAATCATGTAGGAATTATGTCCCTGAGTCATGTGTATAGGCCTGAAATATAGTTTTCAGCTGGAGGCACACAGAATCCAAAACTGAGCTTTCTTTTTATACCGTCTTCCTTACCTCTGGCTTTGTAATGATAAAACTGAAACTTAATTTGGGCCATTTGGTTATTGTAGAGAAGCGTATAGAATAAATGCAAAAATATCTTTGATGGCTCGTGTTAGAAGGCTACAAGTAAGATGTTGCAATTATACCTGGCCCATCAGAGAGCTGAAGTGGGGAAAAAGAAATGAGATGAAAGGAAATTGGGATGGACTGCTCATGGACTGTGTAATAGGGATCGGGGCCTCTCCTGGGAGGCTTGTGAGCAAAGGTACAGGAGAAAAGAAACAGTTGGTATAATTTGTTGACTGTGTAGTACACTATCAGTATTTAAAGCAAAACAGGTTCTTACTTGGTATTTCATGGTGTTGTCTCTAGTGTAAAGGAGGAAATTGGTGTTCACAGCTGCTGGAGAGCTGGGCAAGCCTGCCAGTTCTCTGCCTGGGATCCCAGACCAAGGGGGATCATCGGTAAAGCATCCAAGCCTTTTGTAGCACACTTCCCTTCCTGGGGCACACAGAGAACAACGTTAGTGTTCTGGGAAAGTAGCAGGCCAGGCTGCTGCCACTTTACAAGAAGCTGACAGGATAGTGTTTATAGCAGGGAAGTGCAAAATGGCTGGTTCAGCTTAGCATGGCACCTGTGTTCATTTTCATTAAGAGCTCAGTTGTGCTCTTGTGCCTTGTGCATGTAGCAGGGACTTGAAACTGGAGACCCATTCCTGTTCCAAACAGCCTAGAGCTCAGCTTGGTGAGCTCAGGAAAAGGCACGACTTGTTTTGTTAAACATATTGTTGAAACAGCTATTAAAAAAAGACAAAAAAATCTCAATCCTTTCTGTATCCTGAGAACAAACCAGCTTTTGCTGCCAGCTCAGAGCAGTCCTTCAATTTAGTGCTAATGCTCCAGGGATTATCTAAATTGTTACTTCTTGTGCAAGAATTAAAGGAGTTAAAAAAAGCCAAAACATTAAAATACACACCACTACTCGCTGCACCACTTATGTATACCACCCCCCTTATTTTTTTTTTTTATTTATCATGATAAGGATTTAGTGGAAGCAATGGAGTAGAATTTGAGTGGAAGCCTAGAGCAAAGCACAGCCTAGGGAAATGTGATCTGTGCCTCAATGGCTAGAGTTTCCCAATTTCTGTTGTGACTTTAATACAATGATGCAAATATGACATGCGGGTGTTGCCATTAAATGTCACTCTTATCCACCTTTATAGCACAACAATTATGAAATCCCAAGCAATTTTTATTGCTATTAAAAATACACTGAAAACAAAGAGAAACTATTGTTACCGTGGATGGGTGACAGAGTCAGAATACATCAGACCATGACTGACTCTATTTGTAACTCTGTACAAAATGCAGGGTTGGTGTGTTATATACTGGAAATACATTCAGAGAAAGAGAAGATTTGATTGTGGAGCTGCAATTTAGGACTTAACAAATGATTCAGTCATTTTCAACGGTTTTCTTCCTCTGGTGCCAGGGAACTTCTGGATTGTTTCACTGTTTCTCTGCTTTCTCCCTGTGCATCCATCCCTATTGAACTATGCTTCCCTATTGGTAAAGAGATGTTTTGGACCAGGACTATTTTCTTGTTCTCTGCACAGTGCTGTGCAGAGTAGGCACCTAGATTGGCATTACAAGTGTTGTAGCTGCCATAAATGCTTGTGGGTGGTTGGGGTGGGCAGTGAAAACAGTTCTGTGAGAATTTTAGAGTTCATTTGTATGTAAAAATACATTTCTAGTTCTCTTTCTGTTTGCTAGCTGCAAAAGCCTGTAGAATTAAAGAGTAATAGCTTAAACATGGCAAAGACATGACAGAACTCATTACTCCTAATGAAGAAGTCTATTATATCAATTCCAAAGCATATTCTTTTTCTAAAATATAGTTATTCTGGTGTAAGTTTTTTTTTTTTTAATTTTTACTGTTCATAGACTTTATCAGCTGTGGGTCTTACCTGTAGCTGCATCAAGAAGAAAAAGAGTAGTGATCCATACTGCAAACATCTAAAGCAAATAAAAACACAATTCATACCTAAATAAAAATAGAATCTGGAATTCACCTAGGGTTTTCCTTGGTCCATTAAAAAAAGTCATAGTGACCACGGGAGAACTTCAGACATATGAGTTGGATCCAAAAGAATCAACATTTCCTTAAAGATAGCAAGGTTTCAAGAAAATACCTTTGGCAATCCTTCTGTTTGCCATGGGGATATTGAGTATACAGGATATTCTCTCAGCATCTCTTAAAGATTGTCTTCCTGACCTTGACAAACAGAAGGTTCTTTTTTTCATCTAGAGCTGCAATTTATGGACAAGCAAATGGATTTTTAAAAGGATTTGCTACATTTTTTTTACAGAGTGAAGTTTCTTCTATCATTTAATAGAAAAGTTACTCATAGAATTGCTATTCAATGATTGTGTTTAAAAGAACCCAGGAACAAACTTAACTTGTATTTCTGAATTATACTGATAGCAAAGAACAAAATGAGCTTTCAAGACTATCAGCCATGTATGTTTATCTGCCCTGATCTGCCTGATCACTTAATCACCTGCTGATATGTAAGCATTGGAGTAAATGGAACCAGTCATGTACTTTGAGGTAAAATGGTGAATGTATTTTAAGTGTAGTCTTACTGATAGTAACTAATTTTTGAAGGAATGATGAAGAATTATTCAGGTACCATTAGTCAGTGAAATAATATATATATGCAGTTTGACTTTATAACTTGTATTTTGAACACTGTATTAACCTGGTGTGCAGAATATAACATTGGTAAGAGAAGACAAATGAGAAGTGCATGCTATCTGTGCTCATCTGACAGCTCATTCTTAGAAAACTCTAATATCAGTCTCTGATCCTCCAATAAGTCCTGCATCCCTGCCCACCACAGTCCCCTGAAGTCAATAAAATGCTGCTAGGAGCCAAGAGTTCATTGCTGTATGACTCACTGCAGGTTCAGACATGTCCTGCTTCCATCTCCCCTCCTCCAGCCGCTCACCAAATACCCCGCGCCTTATCACGATTTGAGTTCCTTCAGATATTCTTGGCTCCAGTGTATCCCATTTTACCTTGGCAAGGCTCAGGTGTGTTCTTTGGGTCCACCTCAGCTGATTGCAGCAAGCCTTGCAGAAGCCCTTTGAAGGGCCTGGCACACAGCAGGACAGCTCTGCACCTGGGGCACGCGGCAGAGGGACACCCACCCTGCCACTGCTGCGCAACGCTTGGGCTCCCGGCAGCATCTGTGACTTCGCTGGCTGGTGCCAAAAGAGCTCTCGTTGTGTCAGGTGTGCTTCAGCTCCTATAACAGGAACCAGTTCAGACCAGTTGCTGCGGGACTCCACCTTCTTAATGCAAAGTTTCAAAGAGGGTGTTATTGTCATTCATCGGTAATTATTTTTAAAGCTAAAAAGTACAGGGAAGGGTGATGTAAACAGTGAACAAACACACAGCCTTTCAGCATCATGAACAGGGTTCTTTCTGCCAGCTGGGCTCCCCATCTCCATGTGATGCTGACTTTGGATTCAAGCGACTTAGCATCATGCAGAAGGCTGTAGCAGAGTCCCAATCTTTTGTGTCCTACTCCAAACTTTTAAAAGCAAAACCGTCCTTCTGGACTTGATCCCTGCCTTAAATATTTTACAGTCTTAAGCAAAATTTTCAAATTTATATTTAACAGTCAATTATAACATCAGCTAGCATGTATGTTTGCAAAGTTTAAGCTGTTACTTGAGAAAAAGCAAGAAGAAGAGACAAGGATGAAAAATGATAAAAAAAATAAAGTTGCTCACTGTCATCTGTCATTTGTTCATCTTATCGTTCTCTCATATATAATTTTGCTAATGGATAAATTACCTGGCTCTTCTTTGAAAAGATGACAGGAATGCTTTTAAACAGGGGAGAACAGTTTCTTGGGCAGGTTGGTATGTAGCTCATGTTTTCTCATTTCTTCAGGCCGAAGTTACTCCAGCAAAGTGTTGAATTATTCGTGTTAAAATTTGAGTTATCTTTTGCTTGCATAATTAAAGACTGCTGTTAGGGTGTCAATTGGTCAGTTAATCAGTCAACAATAGGATTCAGCAGGCAAAAATCCCAACCAGTTGTTTAGAAGAAATGACTAGAAGAAGCATACACACAAAATCTACTTTCAAGTTTTCCTAGGTCATCCTGGCCAAAACTGGATTCAGTGATAGCTATAGGTGCTGGATCTGTAATGATACAATGTATGGTATGTTCTGATCTGCGATATAATTGCAACTTCCTAGGGAGTGGATGTTTATGTTTTTATGTCTCTAAGTATTTATAAACAAACTCAGAAAGGCTGATCCATTAGAATTTAAGGACACCCGCCCCTCAAAACAACAACAAAAAAGTATCTAATCTACATTAACTTTTTCTAATTTAACTCAATTACATATAACATCGGACCAAAAGCTCACTTCACTCTATCCTCACAATTTCTTCCCACTTCAGAAGGAGAGTTTATTGCAGAAGCAGGTCAGTCAAACTTTTAAATTAGCCTAGTTGATATAATAAATTATGCTTGTTAATTCAGATTCATAGATTTTACCTATAAGTAGTGTATTTTGGTGCATGCGCTCTGTGGGGAGCTCAAGAAAATTGAATTATCCACTACATTAAGAAGCCTTTCTGCAGCCAAACCTACCTCAACCCTCTGCTGCAACGTGAACTTCAACAGCAGTCTGATGGTGAAGATTTCATATCACTTACAAGATTTAGTGACTTTGCCAAGTTAAAACTAGAATGACAAGATGTTTAGGGGCTCTTGATTTTACCTAGGATGGCAGCATCACAGTCTCACATCCTAGATGCAAAGTTGTGTCCCATAAAGTCCTTATAAATCATCATTCTAGCTAGTACTGAGCATCAATTGGACCTTAACTTCTATAGGCTTTTCTTGGAACGTGAAGTGAATTCAGTATTCAGTGAACGTCATCTGACTTTGCGGGCAGTGAGACACCACAGCTCTCCTCCAGTGTTGAAGACAAGGTTACTGGGAGAGCAAGACATCTTCATATTTGTCTCCAGCTGACAAGCATGAAATGGGTTTTTCATGCTAGTTTACTAATACCAGGAAAGCTCAGCAACATTGTCAGTTGTCAGCACTTCCATGTCAGCTTCTAGAATGTTTTTCACTGTAATTGGGTTAACTGCTTCAGTATTATTTGGGACCCATGTAGGAAGGAGCAAGCCACAAAGTGCTGACCTTCTGTCCTAAAGAAGCTTGTCCAAGCTTTCCCTGAATTCATGCACACTTTTAGCATACACAGCATCCTGTATCAAGCAGTTGCACATTGTAGTTATGCAACTGTGAGAAGGAACACCTCCTTTGAGATGTGCTACTGCTAGCTTTGTTTCATGCCCCCTGCTACTAGTGTGGAAGAAAATGAACAAGCCACTTTGTATTTGCCTTCTCCACAGTACTGTTAGTTTTATAGACCTCATTCATGCCTCCATTTTGTTTCCAAGCTGACTTCTTTTCCCTCACGTTCCTGAGAGGTGGGAAATGACTGCTTGTTCCACTCAGCCAGAGTAGATGAACATCTGTCTTTTGTCTTCCATTACCAAAATCAGTAAGAAAAATTCTTTCTGTCTTGAAGTTTTGTCCATGAATTTTTGTTTTCTTAAGGGAACAAGTGGCCACAGGTGGAAGAAGGTTCTTTCTGCAGCTCAAATCCAGCTTTGTGCAGTCTTCTGAAAGCTCCCTTCTGTAGCAACGTCTATAAGAGGGAAACTTCTGTGAAGAGGTGCACTCCATGTAAGTTATGATTAAAAAAATAGGACAAATAGGGAAGATTAATTTGAGTTATTGTGCAGAGCTGCTTATACATTTTTTTTTCTTTTCTTTTTTTCTTTAATTGCAATTGCACTCGCTTGTCATGTGTTAACCCAGAGGGTGAACTTCCTGGGCAGGGACCTACGTACCTACCTCTGCACATTGTGGAGTGTGTAACTCAGTTTTGGATAGTGTATGAATAGTTTTTATTATTAATGGTAACAGTACCGGAAATGTCACCTTTTTCCAGCACATCGGTAGTAGGAGCCTCCATAAGGAAGTAAGACTTTTGAATAAAAAATTAAATACCTCTAAGTATTTTTCTATTCTTTCCAGTCTGCTTGGCTGCTGAAATAGGTAATAGGCTGCTGAAAGGATTACTATTCTTTTTATCTGCTGTTCTTTCATTATGATCCGGCTTCTAGTACCTTTATTGATGCTAATATTGATATTAATTATTGATCACTCATAGAATAAAATACTTCTTAGCTAGAGTGAGCACACCATATGTTAAGTTCCACTTGCTTTGTATTTTAAAACCATTTATACTAACCTCTGTTGTGTGACTTATTTGTACCTCCACTTGAAACCCACATCACTTTCTTGTTCTTCTTGAGATGAGCCTGGAGATACCATAAGATTTGATCTGTAATGCTCCTGACTAAGTTTTGCCCCAGTAATTAAAATAGAGTGAAGAAGATATTTAAGAGCATTGTCTCCTATCTGCTCTTCCCATGGCAATATGTGAGTGTATACCTCTCAGTTTACTAGCCTTACTAGCTGGGTTAACTACAACACCTGCACTCCTGAAAAGTTGGGTGAGGAATGACTAAACTTCACAAGGCATATGGCAGGAAACATTCCCTTGAGCTCTGCCTGGCCTTTTACTGTTTAAATCAAGAAGTGCTGTCTAGCCTGGTCTGTCCTGAATTTATCCATCATATCTGGGTATGTCTGAAACATCCCACTATCATGCTACAAGAATATTTCATTCAGTGCCAGTTTAGAGCTCCTAGAAAGCTGGAGACCTATACCCTGTCAATGTCAGAGAGCAGAGATAAGCATCTGCTTTCAGTCCTAGTTCTGTTTAACTTTCTTTTGGCAAAGTTCAGTAACATCAAATTTAGATTGGAAAAAAAATGAAAAGGAAAAAAAAAACATGCACAGAGTTTCAGTTTGATAAAATATCCCTCTCCCTGGAACACTTTCGAGAAGCAAAGAATTCAAGAAGCGTTAGTTATTTCAAGCTTGAGGACATGTCTTATTATTTTCACATAGCAGTGGTGCAATTGCCAATAACCAGCTGATTAGTAATTGCTTGTGCTTGTCTACAGCAGTTACTTGCAGATTGTACAAGTCTAGGCTGCATATTTGAAACATATACAGTAGGTTATTGATTGGATTCAACAGACTGATTTACACCAGGCAAGATCTGAAATTTGTATCTTAATAAACACAATAAATTTCTTCCTGCAGTTATGTCTTCGTTTGTCACAAATAGAATTACAAGTGAGGCAGTTTTTCATAAAAAATTTCTATGCCAAAACACTCTTGTGCTTGATGCACATTCTGAGGAATGCATTGAATTTAAAAGCACAAAATAGGAAACTGAATAATGTGATAAAAATAGAAAATTTATTATTTCCTCTAGCAGGTGCTTTAGGGCATGAGGACACTAAATGTATTGATCTAAATTTCAAGATGTAGATTAGTTATCTACAGTGCAAAAAAATAATGAAAGAAATAAGTAACTTTTGGACTTTTCCCTAACCAATTGACATTTCTTTCTTTCGCTTATCAGCTATCTAGCTTGAAATCATTGTGTTTGTACTTTTTGAAAGTTAGAAATTATTTTGAGAAAAGACCATTAAATACCATATAAAATGGATTTCACAGATTAACGGCAAAGCATGGAATAAAGATTCTAATTGTAACTGTTTTTGACAACCCCATAGAAGGCTACAGTAAATGAATTGTAATTGATAATGATGAATTTAGTTACACGGTTTAAGGATTACATGAAGTGGTGGAATAGATGCTATAGCTGAAGGCCTTTGATTTTATATTTCTGAATTTTTAAGTGTGGTAATTAAAGTTGGTGGTTATTAGTAAAATAGGAGGCTATACTTTATGAGATAATTGGGACAAATCTCTATCTGCTAGCATAATTAGTGAAGTGCTATGCCTTTAGGAAAAATATGTGACTTTTCTTTTTTTTAATTGCTGCTTGCTTGAAATTAAGGAAGTTATATTTTATGTTAAACAAGTAACATCAGCTTGCAGGGTGGCTGAGTTATTTTCCGTATCCTGCTGAAAACTTATGTATTTATTTCTGAAAGAATAGAGACTCAAGATAAAGATAGTCATTCTATACTGTCTTACCAGATTGCCTATATATTTCAATCTTAATCAGCTTTTTAATATCCTTATATCTCACTTTTCTCAAACCATTGTGACCATAATTACTGGAGCAGAACCTCCATGTTTAAAAAAGGATGATAGAGCCAAAACAATGATACTAATTTATACAAGCCGTTAGCTGCTCTTAAATAGAAACACCTAATATAATAATTAAGTGGCTTCATATTGGGCTTTTTATGTTGTATGTGGCCTGGTTTATACAAGTTTGGTTGCTATTTCGCAAGTGCTGTTTTTGTTCTACTGCACTTCCTCTAACTTCGGTCGAGTACAGAAGGCTTATGTAAAGGTGCTGTTACGTTTGTGTCACTATCTTTAGGTACTTAACTACTTGTGGTTTGGCAACCTGTGTAATGATTTAATAAAACTGTATATTGTTTTTGTTGGCATCCTTTATCCGGCACCATGGGTTTGTGTATGTCCCTGTTTTGTGTCTCATTTGGAGAGGAAGTTTGAATTTGGAGAGCTGTTAGATTAAATCAGTTTTTAATAGAATCACTACCTCTGCCTTCTGCTGTTTTTGGAATATCTCTCAACACTCATTTTAGAGGGGCCAGCCAATACAGGGAGGACTGTGAAGAAAAGTAAGTAATCTTCCTGCACATCTTCCTGTAAATTATGTGCTGGCATCTATTTGTTTTACAGGCCAGCTAGATTAGTATCACGTTCAATATGACATCAGAAAAATTGGGTATTGCCATTTCAGCTTTAAGCCTTTTGGCTTTGAAGTTAAGAAAACACAGATTTTTGAACAATTATGAAGAATACAGCCATGAGGATCAGAGAAAATTTTTTAAATACAGTGTTGAAAAGGGCCATCCCAAATCACAGTTCTAAGGCATGATAACAAAGCACAAAGTCATTTTAAATGTATGGAATGTGGGAGTGGAATGCTGCAATCAGTCCAGCATGCAATATATAGAGGCATTACTGCACTGATTAGATCTAAATAAGTTTAACTGGAATATTTCATAATATGAGCCCAACCCTGCCTCTTTTTGAAGTTAGCTGAAGTTCTTGCCATTGCTTTCAATAAGCAAGGGCAGAACCAGCATTTCAGCATTGATTTCAGTGTATGTACAGTTGTGGTTTGTATTTGAGGTGCACAGAAATGTCTGAAAAAAAAAAATTCAGATCTCAATAGCATTTCAGTGATCTGTTACTGGATGGATACAAAATACTAAGTGTGAGGAACTGAAGAGTTAAAAGCTTTAGGACTGATTTATGTGTGAGCTTCATGCTGCTGAAACCAGTTGGGAGGTTTGTGAACACATCACTTGTAAATTATTGCAGTATGGAGGCCTTAAGGTTCATAGAGCCGGGTCTGTTCTGTGCTTATTTGACAGTTAAATCTTATAAAAAGAAATGGCTATCTAGGCATTTTTATAAATTGCATTTTGAAAGTTGTGTGACTGAAGGATAAAATCTTCCAGTGGAAAATAAGTGCTCCTAGGCCCTTAGTTGTCCCCTCTCTCGTGATGGATGTGTCACAGATGCACTGGGCAGTCAGCTTGTGTGTGCAGAGCAGGTAGAATCATCATAGAATCATCATAGAATCATCAT
>VXAA01001151.1:331353-347133 GCA_013399115.1 Anseranas semipalmata
AAAAAAAAAAAAGTTCCCTAAAATAAGTGGGCAAAAAAAAAAGTTCCCTAAAATAAGTGGGCAAATTAAGAAAAGTCAACATGGAAAAATCTTTTTGAAGGAGCAAAAAAGGATTAAGGGACTAGAAAAAAAAGGACTACAACCCATTTATGTTTTGGTATCCTCCTTGTGTATTTAGCCTATTAAAATTAAGGAAGCATTAAGATATATCTCATGTATCTGGTTATAGATGAATAGATGGTATAGAAGATCTGAATAAGAGAAAAGGTTGTGTTGTCTTTCTTTTTGGGAAGCTAACTTCTGAAAAACATCTCCCTGCTGTTTGATATTTACTATATTCAGTAGCTTTTCCTAGGTAAAATATTTCTGGTTAAAGGAAAAAGCGTTGCAGATTTTATAATGAGTACCACGACTGTTACAGTTAATCCTGTAATAGACCAATTTCTAATGAGGCGCATGTTCATACTACCACCTAGTGCAATTCATGCTTCAATGCAACAACATTGCACAATATGATGTCTTTATTATTAATGAATTCCTCTCAATGATTAATCTTGCTGATGTACTTATTGACTATAGTAATAACTCTCTATTAACAAAAGAAACAGAAATAGAATATAATTGTTCTTCTACTTCTAAGCCCTCTGTAAATAGTATACTGCTTTCCATACTTTATCTGCCTATTTTTCTCATGTGTACATAGTAATTTCAAGATAGTAATCATTGCCCTAGCACAATAATACCCACCTACACTCCTGCTGAATTATGCAGCTGTGGCTTTATATGAATGAACAGTGGCTGGCTTGTATGAGCACTCTATTAGTATTTGTAGTGTTATTTGGAAAAAACAGAGTAGATTGTCTTGATCCCATGTGCTGTGATATGTAAAGCCACAGTAAATCTCTAAGATCACAGGTATTGGCATTCTGATCTTCATGAAGAACGGTACAGATTAAACAGCAAATGTTGCTAATTCTTAGTGTGTATCTGTTACTTTGGAGTCATTCTAGTTCTATCATGAAACAGTCTGTCTTTTTTAACAGTATGTCTGGTAGGCATTCTCGAATGATACAGGGATTTTATAAATAAAATAATGCATATCCATAAAACATTCTATTCCTTTACAAAGGGCTTGGGTGTTTTTTTTTTTTTTTTTTTTTTTTTTTTTTTTTTTTTTTTTTTTTTTTTTTTTTTTTTTTTTTTTTTTTTTTTTNTTAATATAATCTTCATTTTGTCTCTACTAATGAATTGTTTCAGAGTCACAACTGGATACTATCATCACTTCCTTTAAAAAGAAGTTAGCCAAGTTGATACTTACTATTACTATGCTTAATTCTCCAGCTCTACTATAATGCTGTGTCAATAAGGAAAATATACAGGTAATTAACTTACTGTGCTGCAGAACTTTCTCTAATACTGCCTCTATTTGTCCTTGCTCAAAAAATAAAGCATGTATACTTATTTCATATGCAGAAATCATACAGATCTATTAATAGCAGTTTTCTCTGTGGGCTAAACTGATCACAAAGCATTCCCCATTCTGAAAGAACTAAATACATTTTAGTCTCAATAAAGAACTATTTTTTTCCAGGCCTTTCCTTTTCAAATGAAGTGCATATAGAAAAGAGTCAGATCTAAAGAGACAGGAATGATCAAATGCCCTATAATCTTACCACACAAATAATTGAAGTTTCACTTATTTGGAATTGCAATGTGATTTTTGCAAAGGGATCTTATCTACATCAAAAGTCAAGTGTTTAAAACTTAGGGTACAGATGTGGAGGGCAAAATTTGGGGCCAACAGATAATTACTTGGACTTTAGCGAGACTGCAAGGTATTCAAATACGAACAGAATGCAAAACAGTTAATTTAATAATTGTAAGCTGTAGTATTGTATGTAACTATAAGCTATTCAGGTACCTTTTCTGACAGGGTAAACTCTTCTAAGAGCAAACATCACCTATGGTGTTGCAGTTTGTCCACCATACCAGCACTGGCTGGTTCTATAACGTGGTTTCACTTTCACTGTGATGCTTATGTGATGGGCAGGCGTGTATATTTACAGTATAAATTTACTTTAGCAGCTTTACAGGAATGAAAGATTATGTCTCACAGGTGAATTTTCTTTAGGATTTTGGGCAGTATTCCCAAATAAACATTTCAAATGGGCCCTCCAAGTAGATTAATACTACAGATATTCAGAATGATGCAGAGAGTGCAAAGAACTTCAATATATTGTTTCTGTTTTGTGCTTGGAAAGAAGTGTGTTAATGCACTCATTCCACTGAATTCATTGCTAAGTAAGGAAGAAGGCAGACATCTGCTAGGGATGAGTTTTTTAAAATAATCACGTCTGGATCACTTGCACCTAAAAGTCCTTGAAGGAAACATCTTTGACTGAAGCACTTCTCATACACTGACAATCTTTTGAAATGAATTTTGGAGTGCTGGGGAAATTGCAGAAGCAGGAAAGCTGTGAATAGTTTCCTAGTATTTGAAAAGGACGTTTAGCTAAATGGCCAGTTAACCTGACTTGAGCTCCAGGTGGAAGAGTGGGAAGGGGCATGGGATTTCAGTGATGAAGAATTAAATGATAAGAATGCAATTAATGCAAGCCAGCATGATTTTATAGTCCAGTTTATAAGTACTGGGGTGAGGCAGGCAGTATTCTGGAAAACAGCAACTTTGAAAAGTGCTTATAAATCATCTCGAACAACTGAGTCAACAGAAACTTGAAATGTGACGTCTGAGGTAAAAAGGCTTAACAGGAATCTGTAAATCTATTCAGGAAAGCAGTGTACAGGAGTGGGAAGGCAATTTTATGTTTATATAAGCATTGATGATGCCAGTACTAGAATATTGCTTACAAGTCAGGTGTCAGTGTTTGTAACAGTGCAAGAAATGGAGAGGGTGTTTGAAAAAAGCTACAAAGATTACCTGAGCACTGGAAAAATGCCTCACTGTGAAGGACAGGAAGAATGAAATTTGTTAAGCTTATCAAAAAGCCTGAACGGTAACTTGATTGCAGCACAGAAATACTAGCACAAAGAGAATATACCGGGTATTAAAAGACTTTTTAATCTCAGAGGGAAAAGCTGAAGAAAAAAACATATGCTAGAAGCAACAGCTGACACATCTGAACTATCAATTGTACAAAAATTAGTGTGCCAATTAGTCAGCAGAACAGGTCTGATGCATCTCCCCTCTTGAAATCCTCAAACTAAAGCTGTGTTCCTTCCAAAAAGATGTATGTTAGCCTGGCTAGATTATTGATCTCAGCCTCACATTATGATTCCTCCTCCTTGGATGTAATAGAGTTTGGTATATTCCCACTCTGCATGGTATTTATGACATTTTTTTGCACCAAAATAGTATGTCCTTATGTAGAGCCAATACAAGTATTTTAAAGGCAATGCATCCAATATCATTATATATAAATGATAAGATAAGAAGTAAGCATGTCAGTAAAAAGAAGTATTTTCTGATTACAATTATAAAATGAAAATTGTCACACAAGAGGGAAAATTTATTATTAATATGAAAAACCCACTAGATGGCACTGGAACATCCTTTTATAATCTCACTTTGAATGATAGCCTGATTATCCATATTTGTTAATCAACACAAAGAATTTATGAACCATAGTATGAAGAATCCAAGGGACATAAAATTCTAATATTAGATAGGATGAATTTTCTTTGTTTCTGTTTGTTGTACACGATAGACTGTTCACTGTCTAGTTTAAGACTAAGATACCTTTATGCACTTATATATTTGGAGACTGTTTAAAAGAACTTAATCAGTATCAAATTATATCAAATGCTCCCTGGAATATGGAATTGAACACCATTTCAATCCACAGTTTGATTGCTGGCTAGATCTTGTTCTCTGCCTGTTAGAATAAATTTAGTTAAATAAATGCTCTGTTCTAAAGTGAAACAGAGGCTATGGTCTCCTTTCTCACTAAGACATGATATCAAGACTGCTTGGAAATTTCTTAGGACACAATAACAGGAATTATTGTGTCAATAAAATGCAAGAAATATGCTGTGTATTTATAAGACTCATTTCTGGCATTTCATCTAATTAATTAATTATTTACATGTAAAAATCTACCACTGTAAAGCAATTTCTTCCAAACAAGTAGATGTTGTCTTGAAATACTCAAGACATTTAGTGGGAAGAAAGGAATCAGCTCCCACTTCACATTTTCAAAGAAATTTTTAGGCTTCTCAGCTTTCCAGACTGACAGATGTGTGCTGATGGGAGCAATCAAAGGCATAGTGAAAGCTGGTAATATCTGAGAATTGCTGCACAGGTCTGGTTGAAGAAATGCAGAGGGCATAAAGTTTAGCACAACACATCCAGTGCTTGAGAAAATGCAAGTCATGTAGCCTTTCAATTTCTGATACAATTTTAGTCAAACACTAAATGAAATACCAGCTCTCTGCTAATGACAATCCCATGCTGAAAAGGCCTTCAAAACCTACATGTGTCAGCAGGGGACCGGAGGTGACTGTGAATGAGTAGCTGTGCCTTGAGTTTGACCCTTCGGAGAATATATATTGCCTGCTTGGATCTCAAAGGTCAGTGGGTGTTTTTGACAACTTGTGCTTTAGGAGTTTTACTTCTGAGCCACTTGAAAGCTGTCCTTCTGCAGATGAAGATATTACTAAATATAATTATTTTTCAGCACAGACTATAGACACTTCCGTAAACAAAGAGCTATTAATATTAGCCTGGTATCTAGAATATAAAAAAAGCATCTAGAAATTTGATAAAAGTGAGCCCCCAAAATTCACCAAATGAATGACCAAATAATTACAAAAGTCATTTGGATAAGGGGCTGGCAAATCCTAGTAGACACGGTGAGAGTGATGGGAATTTGGAAGGTTGGGTTATCACTAGAATATACCCGCACTGCATGTCAGCTCCAATCAGTAAACAGTTCAAAAGAAGCAGAGCAACTACTTACTTAAATACTCTATTGACAACCAAGGCATAGATCGTTAGATATCGAATCTGATCCTTTGCCCAGTTAACATATTGTAGTATCACATCTCATTTCAGAGCAGAGAACTGGAACTATTTCGCTAGCCTTCTTTACCCAATAGCTCTTTATTGCATTGTCAGCCTTGGAAAATGGGCTTAAATCATATCTAATAAATCCATTGTCTTTTCATGGAAGTCATTTGGAGGTGTTTTCTCTTAGTAGAAGCTTCAAGACGTTATTTCAGCTCAGGCAATGTTAAATTCCTTTCTTGTGTTACAAACTGCTATCAAACCAAAGAAAACTGTGATAAGCCACTTGGTTCACTCTTCACGTGAGTGAGTGAACTGAGTATGAGCTTGAACTTGGGCATGACAATATGGAAGTCTATCTATTGTTGCATCCAAATTTACTCTGAATGGATGCTATGATATCAACCATGTTGTGTGTGGGAAGATTAGAGCAGAAAACACCCAAACAGATACATGCACGCGTGCGCACACACGTGCAAGTAAGATATAACAGCCTTCATATGGCTGAACCTGCAGCAGAGAAACATAGTGAATAGCAAATCAAAAAGCAATGTTTTTTTTTTCCTGCCCAAGGACAAGGAGCATCTGCTACAGACAGGTAGCAGCATCCTTAACCAGTGAGATGTGCTAGAACAAGTCTTCTCTTTCTGTTCTTCCTTTGCAGTCTTTCTTGCAGGAAATGTGACTCTCTTTTACACATCCTTGTTGTCTCCTATGTGTTTTTCATCAAAATGGGATGGTTTTTGAATTTAGGTACATATTCTTTCTTAAGACGCAAACCCAGTTCTCAGTGCTGCACTTCTTTAGAGATCTGCAATTGACAATTGTGTCTGGTGTTTTTATCCCAGGGCCCCTGGTATCACCCCAAACCTGCACTCATGTTCCCCACTACAACTTTGTGGCAGGGGTTGGCCTTGCAGCTATTTTCTGAGTCCATTTTTGATCTATACGTATAATTCAGTCACAAGTTTTAAAAACAAATATTCCCTTCCCTTGGGGTCTAATTTTTTTAGATGAGTCAACTGCCAAACAAGTCAAGCTCTACGTAGGCAACCAGCCCTGTAGCTGGAGACTGCCAGTTGCCTCTGTGACAGAGAACCCCATAAGCTAGGTCAGCTGAATAATGGATCTGTGACCTTAATTGACATTTTGCCCCATGTCATGTATATGAATTTTTCTCGCTGACTCAGTGTGTCACTCCATTATATGTACTTCTCCTTTTTTCTTTTTGTGATGTATTCTTCATTTCTTGTTTGTCTTCAGTTTATAACACTAATATGGCACTACCACAGATTCAATTGTATTCATGCCAACCAATTAGGAATAATTTGTGCAGGTACCGTTGCATTAGCTAATTAATATTCAGATATTGTAGTGGATTTCATGCAGATAGAGTCTTTGATTTGGGCTGTTAATAATAATAATAATAGATAAAATAACATGAAAATGTGGTAGCTCAACTCGTTTCTTATAAGAACCAAAATAAATGCATTTTTTAGTCTCTCTCTTTTTTTTCTCCTAGTTGCAGCTGTTCCGTGTTTTAAAAATAGGTACATGTCTGGCTAAGTAAGTAACATGGGGAGCTTTCTGTATAGTTCAGCTATAATCTGTACTGTGGTTTCTGTTCTGTTTTCTGGCTTGTTGGGTATCCTGCTTTTTGAGGCTTCTGCTCCTCAGCATGGCCTCTGACCATGGTGTTTCCCTCGCATTTTGGCTTAGTGTATCTCCCAGTTTCTTTGGCTTGCCTTTGCTCTGTCTCCAAGCTCATAAAGGCTGACAGGCTGTTTCCTGGCCAGGCTTCCCCAACAGCTGATCTTGTAGTTTTAGGGTTTAACAGACCTTCTGTTTTAGGGCTCTGTGCTCAGACCTCTCTGCCCCTGGCTGGTAAGCTCTTTTTTCAAGCACAGTTATTTCACAAGTCTTCTCAGGTCCATGTCCTGGCATAATTACTTTCCTGATAGATTTTTTTTTCAAGTGGATCTTGGATTCTCCATTGGAATCACCTGTTTGCATTAGGCTGCTGCTGGGAAGTGTGCTTTCAGAAAGCACAGCTGGGAGCTGTGATTTGATGACTAAACAAATCAGTCTGCTCAGCTGTACCTTAAGGGTATGGCGTTGCAGAGCAGGGGTGCTGTGGTGGCAGCGTGTAAACCCGAGATAAAACTAGTTCATTGGTTGTGAAGGATGTAGGCCTGAACACTTGTCACATCTCAATCCTTATCAGGTAAATTTAGTAATCTTAAGTGTTTCTTTAGCCCCATTCAAAAATGAGGGAGATCTTCTCTGTTCCCCCTAAAAAACTGTTCCCAGGTCCCATGCAGAAGCATGGCTAATTTTTCCTATACCTTTTTTCTGGGACTGTCTTACTCTTTCTCACTAACTGCTTCAAGTATTTCTATGGCTCTAATTATTTTTTTCTTGTCATAAAAAAGGACAGCTACTTCTTCTGGCCTTAGAGGTTCTGTTACACTCTGATATGCTGGGTATATAATCTATACTTTAAAAAAAAAATTCTTATTTTTTCATCTGTGAAATAATGGATTTATTCATAATAACTGTGTCTTTTCATAGTAACCCGGCAGTTCTGTTCTTTAACATTAATTAGATCTGATGAGATTTGGTTATTTTTCACTCTTTATTTTAAAGATTAGTCACCTCTGGTTTAAGAATTTAAAAAAAAAATCCACAAAACACAATTTTTGCTTAATTTTTTTGAGTTTTCCAGACAGAAATATTATATTGGTCCCAGTTTATATTAATCATGAGATAGTGGTTACAAGTGTATTTTTATACTTGGAGAAATTAATATGTTTTACCCTGCAACAGCTGGTTTAGTCAAGCATTACATATTTTTTAGAGTTGTTGAGGGATTTATTTATTTATAAATCCTATAAATAAGATTTATATTGATTTCTGTTTCACTTTTTTGTGAGCTTTATTCTTGTTTTGTTGTTCTATTGGTTTGGCGAGTTTTAGCCATTTGAGATGTTAATAGAAATTTTGCTATATTTATGCTGTAATTCTGTTAAAATAATCAAGAATTTAGACCTTCACAGCTATTAAAAAAATAAAAAATAAAAAAAATCTGAAACTGCAACTAGTTTCCTGGAATCTGAAATATCTCTGAAAAGGGACTAGGCTTTTTAAAATTAAGCACATCCTAAGAGGATCTCTTTTAGGGAGCAGACAAAACCTATAAGGAATTCTGCTCCAACAGCACTGGCTATTAAGACAAATAGTTCCAACCTCTTGGAATTATCCTAGCTAACCCAGTGGATCAGAATACTCATTAATACTGATGTTGCAGATCAAATCTTGCCATTCCTTAAACTGCAGCTGTGTCATAAGAGGATAGAAAAATTCTACATCTCAGGCAGAATTTGGTCAGTTTCCAAAAAATCAATTCCTACCCTCTTAATAAAACATCTTTTGCAGTTTTATGTATGACAGAGCTTGGAGGACTCTGGGTGTAGAGAAACTAGTGAAGATTATTCACTTATATGGCTTACCATAACTGGAGGCATCTACTGATCAGTAGATTTGTAAACTATTCTGGACAATCATCCAATATTGCTAGAGTTGAGCTGTTTCGGAGAGCTCGTTACAGCATTGCATTGTCAGATATAAGCTAAATAGCCACAGGCCCCGTTAAGTATTTCTTGATGATAATGTCAGTCTTCCTCTCAAATGAGACCACATCACTGCCTTGAAAGGAAAATGTTTATTCTAAAAAACAGTAAAGCTTGTAATATGGGAACTCGGCTGTATGTGTTGTGACTGTGTTGTCCATTCATGGGCAACCAAGAGGAAACTAAGGATGGATAGCTATTGAAGTTGAGGGAGGTTAAAACAAACACTTTTAAATGAATAAAACTTGATTTTAATGGAAAATAAAGGCAGATACAAATTGTGTTTTAACCAAACAAAACAACAACAACAAAAGGCAATCTTGATAGAGACTGAGTGAAATTGTTTTAAAATTCTCAAAGATTAGCTTCTGTGATACTTCACATGATATGTCACATATTATTCACTTGTCTGAAGACTTTTTTTGTGATAGTTTCTGGAAAACATAAAGAATTGAATTGCAGAAAATCAAATCAAGTAAGTTCACTGTGTTCTTTACAGGGAAGCTTTTAAACACTATGCTGTTTTTGTTTCTGAAGTTTGACAAGCATAATAAAATTAATGGATGAAGTAAAAGAAAGTTACATTCCTCCAACAGAAATTTGAAAATCATCATAACAGTCAGTAATACAAATTTTCCATGACTGATATTCTGCTGTTGGTGCTAGTAGCAGCTGCATCTTCATACAGCTCAATCAGGGGCTCTGAAATGAACCTTTAAAAACCCTTTATGTCTAAAAAAGGGGCTTCAAAATGTTTTTTTCTCTTTGCATTGTTACACACACTGACAATCAAAACATTTGAAGTTAGGATTGACATTTAGAGAAAAACACACTTTAATTTTTTTTTTTTTTGTGAAGAATTTGTGAGTGGACAAAATATTTCCATAAAAGGATGCTATTATTGTCCTATTTCTCCATATTCCCGTCTTTCATTTAACTGACAGCTGGAGTTAAAGATTAAATTGGCTCCTAAATGCATAGTCATTTTGCAGCTTTCAAGAAATTAATGATTAGTGCTAGTCTCTCAGATAGGTCTTGTGCTAAAAATGTATCTTTAAATTCTTTTCTGTGCTTCTTTTTTTCCATGAGAAATGATATTCCTGGACATTTGGAAATAATAAGATAAAACAAGTAAGAATTGAGTGCACCTGCAATGCAAGGATGTTTGGCTGTGTACACAGTATATAAAAAAAAAAAAACTGCTTTGTCTAAAACCACTGCTAATCATCTTAAATTACACCTTTAAAACTAAGATGATCGAACACTTAAAATATGTAGTGAAAATGGTATACCATTTGCAGAATTTCAATTTCTGTTCGAAGAGTCTCATAGATACTTTCCCAGTCATCATCCTTGTAATTTTCCAATTCTTTCTTAAGCCTATGTTCCAAAAAAAAAAATAAAAATTTATATATCAGAGAACTGCTGCTTGGATTATGTTGTTCAGCTTTGGTCCCAGTTGTCAATTTGACTTATGTGAGAAAACCCTCATCGATGTATTTGCATGATCAGGACTTAAGTTTGCTAGTTTTGTAATTGGCAGTCAATATGCTGCTCTCATGCAGTATCACTGGATTTCATTCATCACTGGAAGTTGTGGTGGCAACGTGAGGAACTTCAGAAAATGACAGTTTGGGATTTTACAAAGCATATCTTGACTAACAGCGCTTCATTAGACAAATTTCTAGACTATGCTGTTATAAACCATGAAAGATGTATGGCCTCATTAGTCATCATTTTCCTTATCTAAACATGTGAGTTTGAATGTTGATACTTCGAAATAACACATGGTGGTGTTCTTACTCGTAGCTGCTGGTGAAGACAGAATATTGGATTAGATGGGGCCTCTGCCTGACCCAGTGTGGCGGTTCTTGAGCACTCATTGCTCTAAACCCCTCCACAGGCTCCTTGGCTGTTGCTGCTATTCTCTCCCCACAGCTCCAGCCCTTACTGCCTGTTTCCCCAGTAGTCTCAGCCAGCAATTCTCCAACTTCTCTACAATAAGGACTATTAATATAGTGATTATTCCCATTCAAAAGAGCATTGGGTTTTCCTCGTTCGTTCAAGCTTCTATGATAGCGCCTATGGCACCAGTAGCAATTATCTATAAAAATATTATTTAAAATTATTTTTAATATAGAACATTAGTAGCTTCCTAACAGATTAAAATCTGTTAGGAAATCAAATAGCATGGAGCCAGTTAGAAAGTTAGAGCTTTTTTTTTGTCTTGTGGAGGCATAAAGCATTTTTTACAAATAGCTCCTAACTGATTTTACCATCGCTATTGAAGCAATTAATAAAAACAAACCTTAGCAACAGGATTCTCAGTTGCTGCAGCTCCTGCGTCACTGCAGCTCTTCTCCAAATATTTTCGTAGAATGAAAAGAGACAGAGGGCTTACCTAGCACTGTCTATAAACCAGGCACAAAAATCCAGTGTTTTGAAAACCAGAAAAAATGTAGTTTAGCTTTTGGGGAAAAAATCTTCCATAGAAAAAGAGATTCCAAGGGGAATATCAGTGTTTGGGAAACCCACAAGTCATTGGTCCTGCTAAAAGTAGAGGCCTAAACTTTGCACAGAACTGACTATATTCATTTAGATTAATGCTCAGTAGGCCAAGAAAAATCTATGCCAGAGGTTTTAGTAGTCTGATGAATACAAGGTGATGAGATTATATTGAGTCTTTCTATGGCCGTCAAAAGAAAAGCATAATGAGAAGGCTGAAGCTGCTTGCTTTTAATACAGTTTCAGCAATCAGTGTTGAGTATTGTGGGCCATGCAGACAGACTGAAAAAAAGGAGGTTTTGGTTCTCATTAAATAGCTAATCTAATGCATCAAAGCAGAACCCTGTTTCTACGGAAGTTGAAAGAAGAGGTAGCAAGCTTTTATTGCCTGTTATAGTATATAATAAAGTTAAATAATTTTTTTCTTCTATATAAATAATGCACTTCTTTAGCTCTCCTAGTGCAGATAGACTTTATTTTCTACACAAGAAAATGGGTGTTCGATATCTAAATAGCTTTGGTAATAGTAAAAGCTTAATATGAGAGAAATAGCTTGGTCACCATGTTGCATTAGAATAGTAGCATAAGACTGACTCTTAAGTTTCTTTTGCTGTTCGTTTAGAAAATGTAAATATCTTGCCATCAATATGGAAGCAGTATCAGCGCTGTGTGTGTGTGTTACAAAGAAGGAAATGCCTCTCCTTTCAGAAATATTTCTTCTGTATTCATAACACAAGTGTTCAAACAAAAGGAAATTTTGAACTCTACTTTGAGAGATGAAATATTCATGCTACTGTAGTACAGTGCTAGTTTACAGACCATTTTCATTGAGAGAAGCTCAATTCAAGGTCTAAGATTGCCTTCTGATCTTGATTAAATCAGGTTAACTTCATTGTCTTCCCTCCTCATTTTTTCCTCTGTGCTTTCTGCTAGTGTGATAATTAGAACCCTAATTTAAGACAAACAAAAGCCCTACTTTGCTGAATTTACTTCAGAAAAAGTCATAGTCTGTTGATCTCTGAGAAAATGCTCTCTCATTGTATTCCACATTGCAGCTTGTCAGCTGATACCCATCCATGTTAGGTGTACACTAATGACAGAACAGCCAGAAAATAACTAGTAACAGTTGCTTATCTGTGTCTTGGGTTTGTTAATTAATTACTATCGATGATGTGCTTTGAAACTGTGAAGTTTTGCATATGGATTTTTAAATTTTATTTAAAATATTTTATACAACTTTTAAATGTGGTGATAGCACAACTCCTTATATAGCATCAGGTAGTGGTGATAAAAGTCATTTATTCAAATGTGGTGTTTAATTTTTACATGAATCAATTGATTCTGCTTTCAGGTCTTCCTTCTTTCTTATTTAGAAGCTAGATAATTACAGTATGTGCCAGGAATATTACACTCGCAAAACAAGGGCTGTCTGTTAGGTTAGTGTCTACACAATTAATGCGCTGGAGACGCCTCAGTTACTGAATAAATGATGAAGTTTTACCAGAAGGAATGCGAGACAATGGAACTATTCAAAATAATGCTTAACCTGGAAGCAGACTTAGCTTTGTCATTTTACACTTAAGATAAACAGGATATTCATATTCATCTTTTCACTATCAGATTGAATGTGCAAACCAATATTCATGGAACTATACTGTCTAGATGTAGGGCAGGCTTTCTGTCACCTTTGGAAATGGAAAAAGATGTACTTTTTGCCAGAACAAGGATTAATATGACAATTGTACCCTCCTTACAACTATGATAAAAGCAAATCTATTAAAAAAAAAAATATCTGAAAAGACACCTTAGTCTTTGGTCTTCCATGTCCTTTGTTTTTATTTTTAGCCTTTTGACGTCCTAGAGGACAATCAAATGTATCTTTAAAAGAGAATGTCATTACACTGGATTAACACTGTATTGGTAAGTTACAGAATCACAGGCAATAGGCTCTGATGACTACCTGGCCCAGAATTGCTACATTTGTGGAAGGAGGTTTGAAAAACTTTATTCAAGATAAACACCTATAATAAAACCTAGCCTTAAATCAAGTAGGTGGGACAATAGCATAAGAATTTTTTTCAGATGCTAGCCTGCCCAAGGCTGAGCTAAACTATCAATGGCCCATTTTCCTTTACTCTCAAATGCTAGAAGTGACAAAGAGATGAAGATGGAGAACACTGAAGATGATCAATTTTGCAGCTTTGAAATAAGCACATCTATTAAATATCATTGGCATTTGTGGTTGATATGCACTCTACTTGAATTTTAGCTGTATATGCAGAAGGCAAATTGGAAAAATAATTGTGAAATCAATAGATGTTGGTATTATGAATTGAACTGTGATGAAAAAAAATGTTATTGTCAGACAGATTTCTCTGAAAATCATCCACAGACTCATATTAATGGATCAAGACTTAGTAGACAAACACTCTATGAATCATTTTACGTAAAGAGGTCTCAAAGAAGAAATAGTTCATGTGAATATGCATTTCAGAGGTCTTTTTGTCTAAGTGGAAGACAAAGATCCGACCTAGTTATTGTTGGGGTTGCAAAAGCAGCAGACTGTTCCTTGGTTATGTTTTAGTGAGACAAGAAAAACATTTTTCCTTGTTCTCCTTCTTGCCTCTGACGTGTGTATGATCACCATTCTATTTTTTCTTCATAAGTACAATGGAAAACATTAGAGTTTATTATAAAAGGAATTGCTTGTTGTTGGTATACAGAGAATAGAATTTATGACACAAAACTGTGTCATAAGAAGTTATGTATAAACCTGAGAGTATGTATGTTGATTTTCCTGAATTTTATCAGAAAGGTCAGGAGAAACATTTATCAAAGTTTTAAGACTTTATTAAAACTGAAGAATGAAAGACTGAAGAAAAGAATAAAAGACTGGCTTATTGTCTCAAGCCAAAGCAGAGCTAATGCACTGGGGCCATTCAGTCTCAGTTTAGTACTGGGACTAAATTAATGGGTACGGTTCCAAAGTGAGAGGAAGATTTTGCTGGGTATCCACAATTTGCTGACATTACTAAACAGAAAATGCTATTGATACAGCTGAAGAAGTCAATAAATTTCAGACTATTATCAATTGATTAAGGAAAAGAGAAAATACGTCCTAAATGGAATTCAGTATCTCAAAACACAAACTCAAGCACTTGAGTTGAACAAATAAATTATAAAAGTAGGTGTTCAACGGAGCAGAAATAGAATAAAAATTAAGTTGTAGTAGTAATAATAAATACTAGCAAGAAGATGAAACTAACAAAAGCAAACAGTATACTAGGCTATGTAACAATCAGAATTATGTAACGTAAATGAAAGTAAATAGAAAAACATTAGGTAAAATTAGAAAACTTCAGCTTTTACTGCTCTGGATCAAATGCTGATTGTAAAATACATAATTATCATGGATTAAAGTTTGCATTTTGTGAATGGTATCAGGCAAATATTTATAAAAGTAAATTTAGGTCTTGGAAAGTGTTTTTTGATGTTCTTTTGTTTGATTTTTGCTTTTAACTTATATTCCCCCACTACCTAAAGCATCACAAGAAGAGCTTTAAGGAATATATTATTATAGATGATTAAGCATGGAAAGTTTAAAGCACACAATTAAACTGCATGTTTAGAATGAGATTTGCTTTTGTGCAGACAGCAAACCAAAGGTGTATGGACTGCTTAGCATAGGAACAGACTGTAAGAAGTTACACCAGAAAGGAAAAATTGACAAGCATCAGAGACATCAAAACTTAAATGTGTATCTAGGGGTCAATAAGATTCTTATTAAAAGGCAAGGAAAATAAATATGGACCAAGGATCCTTCTAGTTCAAATGTCTTAGTTTTTCTATTGTACAGGGAAAATTAGATCTCAGTCCAGGTGTATTTGTACAGCTATCCTACTGCTGGAATTAGTATCTCTATACCGTGCTGCTTTGTTTCATGTGGACTGTAATATTTTGTTAGATCTAGAAAGGATGAAGACATGCCTTTGTTTTCCTTTGCAATATGGGCTCTCTGTTCCTTACTTATCTTCCAGGCTGAATGCATCTTTCTTGAAAAATAGGTGAGAGATTCCAAATGAAGTATTCCAAATAAGGTTGGAGTATTGCAAGTATTCCAAGTGAGGTTGCCTTGACCAGCAATTGTTAAAACTCTCATGGTTTTTGTGGGAAATAACTCTGGCTTTTATCTTTTCCACAACTGTACTTTCATTGTTTATAGTTGTCTTCTGATAACATAGTATGCTCTGGCCTCTCTTCTTTGCTTCCAGGTATCTAGTATTGAAGTCCTTAAGTACAAGTATGTAAACTAGTATTGTATATAATTATGTTCCTCCTTTCTTTTAATTACTTCACTCTTCAAGGGCTAGAGTTCTTCTATTCCTTCACACTATTTTCTTAAAAAAAAAAACTTTCTATTCAAAAGTCATTATTTAAAAAATTGGACACAATCAGTTGTGACTGTAGTTACACAGAATCACACAGAATTGTAGGGGTTGGAAGGGACCTCCAGAGATCATCAGGTCCACCCCCCCTGCCACAGCAGGTTCCCTAGAGCAGGTTGCACAGGTAACAAGAGCTTCTTCCAGCTCTTTTTTTTTTTTTTTTTTTTTTTCCCTTTTC
>VXAA01001151.1:347139-358762 GCA_013399115.1 Anseranas semipalmata
TCTGCCCTATTACTGTTGTTCCTATTAGTCATTTCCATACTCAAAATTTTTAATATGACTTCTCCAGTTTTCTCCATGTTTCCCACGTGGGATAATATCAAATATTTACTAGCATCTAGATGCATGACATTGCATTTTCTTTGTCTAGTCAATTGGTTGTCATATCAAAGAAAGATATCATTAGTCAGATTTGATCTAATTTTTTGTAAATCCATACTACAATTTATAATTGAAACCTTTTTTAACATAATTCAAACTATAATAGTTCCACTGGGCACTGCTATTAAAAAAGCTTAAAAAATCAATGAGGTGATTGTCATTAAAAAACTAATTTTGAACCACATATATTACTCCAGAGATTGATATTTCCTGATTATAAAATTTAACATAAAATTAAATTGCAAATATATTTTCAAAACCACCAGAACCATGGCTTTAGGCAGTCCACTGTTACAATGAAACATTGTTCAGCTCTAACGAACAAACATATTTCTTGTAAGATTTAGATGGAAGAAAACATCATTTTTTCCTTCCTAAATTTGGCAATGGAGTTTCTTTTTCTGTATTCTGAAGTATAAGAAGCAATACTATATTTTTCAGAATTATGCAATATACAAAGCCTATTTTACAAAGTGAGCTGACCATGAATTTCCCCTTTGGTCTCTGAAGTAGAACAGAAATTCAGGTTTCGAAGAAAAAAATTATCCTTAGTCTACCTTTAGAATAGTGTGAAAAATATCAATTTTAGGTAGAAACCGTCTGCTCCTAATCTAAATAAACTTTAATTAAAGTTATTTCTAGGTTGCTTTACATAAGACAACACAAATCTAAAATTGTGAAAGAAGATTATATTCACTGTAATTACTTACCATATTAACAGTTAAATGCCATAGTTAGGAATTTGCTGGTATCGGCTAAAGGCTCTGTTTGATTCTGTATTGTACCATTTAATGATGCTACTTGCTACCAGCCTGGGAAATGCGACTCAAGAGAGCTGTTGCCAAAGTTCTCTCCTACTGTTCTGTGGGGGGGGTTGGCATTAGCAGAACAGATGATTAAAATAAGGCTTTTGATTTTAATTGCATGATTTCTGAAAAAGCCCTCTTTTCTTAAAGATATCTCTGAATTATGCATCTATATCACGAGGCTTGTGACTTTTCAGGGAGCTTACATCAAGGAAGAGGGTAAGGTGTCTTGAAGAGACAAAAAGCAAGAAACAGAAATTTGTACACATTTGTATTTTGGTTCTATTACTTTGTTTATACCATTTGATGATATTCAGTAATACTGAAGCAAAAACACTTTAAGTTCAGGTCAGTAAGAAAGCACTTTGTGCTGTCAAGAAGTGCATGAAGGATGCTGACAAGCATGAAGACGTTAGCTTCTAAGATTAACAATCAAGATGGCATCATCAACAAAAACCTCTGAGTGACAGTTACGCAACTAAAAGGAACTGTAATTCTAAATTAACAATACATAAAACAAAAATAACTAGAACAGGCTTTAATTACATTATTATTTTGTGTTGAGGGGATTCAGGTTATAAATTTGAATATTTATTTCTCTTTTAAATTTTTATGATTGGCTTAAAATCTCTTATTTTCCTAGTCTTTTTTTTTCCTCCTTCTCACTAGCGTTATAGAATTTTACTAGTTACTAAAAAGGAACAGTTAGCAAAATAGCAGAATTTCAATGTTTTAAACTCTCTTTTCATGCTTAGTAGGATTTTAGTATTTTTGTGAAAAAAGTTTCAAGAAGAGTGGAAAAGAGTTTAAAGAATACAGTCTCATTTCAATTCACTAATAAATTATGCAAAACTAGAATGTAGTTCAGTATAAGAAAAAGCCTAACACTGAAGATTACACTAGAAAATTTTGAAATGCTGTATAAAAGCATCACATTTAATGAAATACTATTTTTCTTAAAAATAAATAAATAAATTGAATAACTCTGCTTTTACCACTGACTGTACAAGACTATACAACAGTCAGGATATCCCACATACGTGCTTGGAATGTAACTAGAAGTCCAAAGTTTGGTATATGGTGTTTTTTTTAAATAAACAGAAGAATAATAATCTAAACAAAAACATGAAAGTGAGCAATCCTCTGAAATACACTGCATTTTGCATATGCATTTTACTTTATAGCTTATCTGGAATTTGTGGAAATTGCAGTCTGTCAAGAAGGGAGTTAGAGACAACACTGCACAGTTGTGAAATAAATCATTTTTGAGCAGGTTCATCTTAAACAACAACAACAAAAGAAGATAAAACCAGATATCAAACCATTGAAGGATGGGGAACATTCCTAGTTGTGCTGGGGATGATTAATTTAGGTTCAGAAAGTACTTTATTCATCTACTGGATGTGATAACTTTATACAAAGACAGTACAAGTGAAATTTTGAAAGTTCAAGAGTTAGTGATAGGCAGACTATAGCAGCAACAGTCATGTAATGTGTTTTCTGCCATCGGTAGTACTGTTGGCAGCAGTTTTTCCTAACTAACAAGAAACTGGAGCACTCCCTGATCTCAAGGAACTTCAGTGACTTGAATTTTCAGGATGCTGGTAGACTTGATTCCTTTAATTTATCTGGAATGGTTTAATGAGTCCTGCCTTAATTCCTTTTACCTTTATTTCGGTATGAAGGTTATCGCTGCCAGTTTAGAATCATTACTGGTCATACGACTCCTCCCAGTGTATATCAGCACAAAATAAAATCATGTCTTTGTCAGTGTTTTGTCAGAAAACATTCCTTCTAGGCAAGGGCTCGAGAGGCAGACACAGAATTGAAGATCTATTAAAATGTTGGATTTGGAAAGTGTGCCTTTCAGTACTGTTGTATCTCATAAAAATAAAATAAACCATAATATATTTTCTCCAAATATGACAATTTTTGGAGAAGTGTATGCTCAAAAAAATATATATATTTTATATTTAGTTCTTATCAATGATACAACATGCCTCAATGCAACCTGCTCAACAGTCAAATTTTGGTTAGATTTTTGCAGTATCTTGGGTGTGTTAGAACAAACTTGTAACTGCAACACCGATAACTGTTGGAATTAACAGTGTGTGCTTCTCAGGACCTTTTGTAATTTTTTGTTGGATTTCAGAGAAATTTTATGAAACTGCAGATATGGTATCGGGCACTTTTCTCAGATCAAAGATAAATTGCTGTAATTTGAATTAGCTGGCTACACTCTTCAGCTGAAATGCAATTTACTTTAAGATATATACTTAATTGTAATGAAGATTCTTGCCTTGCCAGCTACTTTTGATATTGATCTTTAAGCTGGGACTAGGTATGTGATACAATAACAGACTTAGAGGGTGGCCTGGGAGCTACATATATCAGGTTATTGATACTGTCTGTCTCTCATGTTTGCTCTAAGGAAGCATTAAACACACTGGTATTTTTACCATTTAAAAAGTGTTGTGGTTTCCTACTCCATAAAAAAGACAGGAACAAATTTTGTGCTTACTTTATAGAAAAAATATGATTTTTTTTTTTGATCCACACTGCTTGTATTATGTCAAAATATTATTCTCTGTACAATGTATACTAAATATGATTTTCAGTAAAAACTAAAATTATATTCCTGCAATAGATTCTATATGGGGTGGGAGGGAAGCCTTCATTAAAGAAAAACCTTGTCATGTTAGGCTAATAAAAGCTTGCTTCTCAACACAGTGGGTTCAATCACACTGATTCCTATTAAGACACAAGCTGGTGTATATAAGATTGTATTAACTGGCACTTTGGCTGCAAAAGGTCCTTCACAAGTGCCAAAGGTGCATCTAAACTGTCAGGAGGGCTTCCGGGTTCACCGGAGGTGCCTGGTACTTTAGTTTTTCTTACTGATGCTGCATGAATGCTTCTTTACTCTCACGTTCCCTTTGCAAGGGCAGGCAGAGGAGTGGATGGGATAGTTCACTCAAGAATCTGCTCCCAGGAGAGAACTGGCATTGCCCGAATCAGCACGTGCTGTGCTGCAGCAGCTGTGGTCCCTGACATACTTCCGTGACACATCACAGGGTGTGCAACATATTCTGGATATTGTGCTAGTGAACCTGCACTCTGCTGTGCTGGACGTAACTGCTTTAAGTGTTTCATCCATTTTGAATAGAAAGTATGTGTATATACATGAAATTAAACCTTAGGTCACTGAGACACTACAAAGGGACCAGAGGAGATACGATCTCACCAAATGCTATGCAGTGTGAGGATGACTGGTTTGTTGCAAATAATGCTATCTCTGAGCAGTGCGGGCACAAACCAGTGCATATGTATTGATGCCCGGGCTGTTTTCTCTCCCTTGTGCAATCCATAGGTTCATTGGATAATTCAGACTGGAAGAGACCTCAGGAGGTTGCATAGCCCAAACTCCTACTCAAAGCAGGGTCAGCTACATGGTTAGACCAGGTTACTTAGGGCTTTATCCAGTCAAATCTTGAAAACCTCCAAGGATTAAGACTATGTAACCTCTTCAGGTAACCTTTTCTATTGCTATATTGTCCTCGTGATAAAAAGTTTTTCCTAAAATCCATTCTAAACCTCTCATTTCAACTTCTGCTTTTTCCCTCATGTCCAGTCACCATGCAGCACTGTGCAGATCCTGGTTCCATCTTCTTGATGACCTCCTTGTAGGTATTGGAAGGCAGTTAGGTCCTCCCAGAGGGCTATGTATACTGTACTATTTATAACATATACTTCAAATTGCCTTTCATTCTCTTAATTTAGTAGTCCAGACCAAGAAGTCATGAGTAGATTTAAAAAAAAAAAAAAGATGTACAGGGCTGAAAAGGTGTGGGATAATTCTAAACAGCACAGTGCTATGACAAACAGAAGTAGATAAATGAGGATTGCCTGCTTAGCTCTACTGAAAAGCAGAATCTATTAGTGCTGACACAGAAATGCAATGGCATATCTATGTTGCTTCTGGCATCAGAGTTAACTTGTTCAAGCTGTTTTTATCAAACAAAGAGCTTTTGCACGTACATATGACATCAAAGTACAGTGCAAGATAAAAGTATGTTTTAGGCAAATCTGTCCTAAATTATGTCCAGTATCTGAAAAGAAAAAAATATTCTAATGTAAACAAACTTCAGTATATTGTCACACTATAATGAGTGTTTGCTTTTCATGACAGTAGTGACAGTGGTAGTAGCACTTTATATTTTGCACTACATGCAACTATCAAATAATGTAAGTTTATCCTGACCATAAAGTTAGGCATTTTATGAAGTAAAAAATCTCATCATCCTTCTTGCTTTAGCTGTAAATGACACTTGCTGGTTTTGTAGGTAATAAAATTCAGCATATTTTATCCCCTGTTGTGTCTTCCAACTAGGTAAAACCAAAGTATAGTTCCATGGAGCTGTGAGTTAATTTTACTAGGTAGAAAGACAGACATGTATGGACCTGAACGACTTGCCTAGGATCTCATAGTGAATCAGTGGCAGAGCTGGGGATTTTAAGTATTGCTACTTGCTACTTCTGTAACTTATACACAGGAAACCTGTTACAACAAACGAATTATGACAATTTGAATATTAAGTGGCATTATGGCAGTAAACTACTCCAAGGGAAGTGTATTATTTAGAAAAAAGTTGACAACCTCATGTATCACAAAACCTAATATATCGCGGTGGAATGAATAATGTAAAGGAGTGAATTATAATGGGATGTCTTACAATTGCAACAGAATTGCAACTGTTGTTATTATTTACACTGTCCTCTATGTCTATGTTGAATACAAAGTTTTTGCTACTGTACGCAGAATTGTGAGCTAATTAATTTTTATGTTGAGGGAATTTTGGCTATGTCCCAATGCCATGTAAGAGGTTGAAGAGAGTTAGTAATAGGGCTGATATATCATTTTTCTTTCAGAAACTGGTATTCAGCAAAAAACGGTCTTTAACAAATCATCTTTCAGAAAAATGCCTAGGGTTCCTTGCAAAATTTTATTTCTCCATTGAAAGATTTCAGAAAAATATACATTATTTATTTATTTTAGTCAAGAATAGGAAAAAAAGTGTGATGTTAGAAAAGTTGTATTTTCCCTAATAATTTCTGTTAGAGAATATTTTGGACCAGCTCTTCTAGGAGGAGTTTGCATTGTCTATTAAATATTTTTAAATACCCATGGGCACTTTCACATGGAGCACCATAAAATCAGAAAAAGATGGTTACTCTTGTGATAGGGGGCTTTTTGCATTGAAACTTTTTTCTTCCTGTTTTTTTTGTTTTGTTTTGTTTTGTTTTGTTTTGTTTGTTTGTTAAAGACCATTATATTCTTTTGTGTATGGTGAAAATGTCATGCTTGAGCAAAATGACAACAAATGAGTCATGACTGGTTGGTTCCCGGGAAGCAATATTGACTATTAAGGGAGACTGTGCAAGGTCTTCTGTCTTGTTTAAATCTTCAAAATTTTGTTCTAAACTAGCTTAATTAGAAGTCAAACTAGAACTGATGGCAGGGACAGTAGAGAAAATAAATCTGCATTAAGTTCAATGCAAAGCCCACCTGACCTAAAGAGGTTTTTGTGGACATCATCAGGTTGTCTGTGTGGTGGTGGGGGGTCAGCCAGTCAGTAATGTATAGAATTTGGGTATTTCATCAATACTCTATGTACCACCACTATTTTTACAGAAACCGAAGAACTGGCCTACCACCCAAGGAGCAGGCTTTTGTCATCCTCCAAGTATGACTGTGACTTCCTTGCAAATTCTTTCACTTTTTAGTTCATTGTAGCAGCATTGCAGTATGTAAGGGTGAAAGGCTGTAATAAACAACATCAATTTGTGTTCTGTAATAAATACCATTGATTCTTCTGATTTCCAATGAATTGTATAGGAAAGGTAAAATAGTCATTACCACCAGAACTGGTCTGTAACTACAGACCTGAAATTAAATTAAAGAATCTACTAACATGAGACTCTTACCTTAAACATTCAGGATTGGTCTGAGGTTTTTCAGTGACTTGGACTTTTTCTGCTTCTAAATCTTTTGTCATTCCTTCAGCCTCCTTGATTAATTTCTCAAGGTCTAAACATATGTTTATAAGGTCATTATTATTTTATTAATCATCCATATTCAAAGACAGTCTGCATTTTCTAAATTTATCTCATGTTTTTTGCTGTGAAACTGTTTGTAGGGTAAAGGCATCTGAATAAAAAACATGCATTATTTTAGTATTGTAATTGGTATATACATTACAATCTTGTAGAAAATCTTGTTCCTTTTCCCAAACAATCTGTGACCATACTTATAGCCTATCTTTCCTAGCTCATTTACGGTGACACGTTATTTACACGTTTGCAAAAAAAACTACTAAACCATTTCTTACTTTTTTTTTTTTTTTAACACAAATTTCAAAATCATTCCTATTGCCTGCCATCACCTTTGAAAGGGAACATTTCTTGGTTCCCCCAGTACCTTTTTAGTTGTTTCTTTTATAGGGGTTCTTGTGTATTCAACACATTCTTCCCACCCTTGTGCGTGGACCTCTTTTTTCATGCATTGCTTTTCATATACAAATGTCAGTAAAAAATAACAGTTGAGTTTACTACTCAGAGACAGATTTGGCTAAGGTGCTAGACCTCTATCAATCCAAGCCATGCTGCTTAAACATTTGAATTTTAGTAACTTTCTTTAATTACATGTTAATGTTTTTTAAACGATACTTATGTTTATTTTAGGTTCACTTTGAAACACTTAATTCTCCATTTAAGTATATGTCTTACTAGCAAAAGTAGAATTTTCTTTTTCATATTTATAGGTTATGATTCAGCAAAACTGTACACCTCAGAATCTGTGACATTCAATATAAATCTTAATGAAATACACAATATTTGTTACAATGATGTACTACATAAAATATGAAAAATCTTATTTCTATGACTTCTTTTTGCTGAGAAAAGTAACTTGACAGGATTTTTCAGAACCATTTGTCAAGACAGAAATAATTACCATAACGAGTGATTATCAAGCATACCTTTGAGTTCACTTTGAAGAGTAAATAATTCCTGCTTTAATTCATTCTTCTGCAGCTGGAGTGCATTTAACTGAACATTTTTATGTTCCATTGACTCCATTTCTAAGATTAAAAAAATATATTTTAAATTAAAATGCACTGCAGCTTAGGTCTTCATAATATAATCTTAAATGCTCTTAACTACTTCTGCCCCTCTTTATCTAGTGAAAAAGAACCTTAAATATAACCAAAATCAATTGTATAAAACCCCGTTCACAAGAAATATGTCATGTAATGTATTCCTCATTTTGAAAGGAAATGTTTTTTAATGTTCTTAATATGTTTGACATATTTTGTTGACTGGGCATAAAAATAATTGCAAATGTTTTGCTTTAGAGTCACTTCAGCTATAAAGGAAGATGACTTATTGAATAGGTGGTGAATAAACACCTTTTAGCAGGACTAAAAAAAAACACCATATTTTGTGTAGTGTTACAGGCGTTTGAACCAGAATGTTGACAGCATCTGAAATTAATTGTGATTTTTTTTTTCCCTGACAACTGGATGTCCTCAAATAATTTGCTTGTTATTATTTATTTATCCTGTTCACTTTAGTGCTGATAGCATGCTTAGGACTGTAGAAGACAGAAAGCCAGACAAGATGTACCTCAAAATGTGCAACTTAAAAGGGATAGAATCAAGACAGCAACTGAACACAGGGGAGGATGTTAGTCATCTTTCATGTCCTACTGATCCTTCAAGAGACCATTTGACTGATCCAATTAGTCTGAATATTTAATTCTATCAAAGTAAATTAATCATTAAAAGTAACAGGTGCCACCAAATACACTTTTTTTTTTTTTTTTCAGTTGTGGATCAGAATCAGAGCCATATCAAATACAGAAAGAAAGTACCACCAAGTACAAACTCAAATCCACAGTTATATTTCAGTAACTTTACATCAGAAGTCATGGAATACAAAATGCTGACACTTGAAGAATCATAGAATCCTGAGACTGGAAGAGACTTTGAGGGGTCATCTGGTGTGTTCTTCCTCCTGAAGACTAAAGCATCAGCTATACTTCTGTAATTTCTGACAGATGCTTGTAAAACCTGCTCTTACAGACCTTTGGTAATGGAGAATCTACAATTTCCTAAGGCAGAGTGTTTCAGCTGTTCACTGTTCCTACTTAAAAAGATTTCTCAAACAGGCAGCAGACACTCCCCTACTGTTGTTTACACTTGTTACTTTTTATTCAGTTCCCTACAGGTATCAACAATATATTACTTTCCTTTTCACAGAATCCTTGAAACATTTGAAGACCAATACCCCCATCTTCCAGCAGTCTTTTCCTCTGTAGGTTAAATAGTTCCAACTCTCATTTTTTTCCTTCTTATGTCCTCCAGATCTCCGATCACTCTCACTGTTCCCATGTGGATTGTCTCCAGCTGGTCCACATTTCTTCTTGAAATGGAACATCCAAAACTAGATGCACAGCACTCTAGCTAAGAAATTAACTGCCCTAAATACAGCGAAGGATTGTTTTGCATGTCTAAGAGGTTAGAATTATGTTTATATCTCTCAGTACGGTGTTGGTATTCTGATGTCATTGACTCACGTTCAGCTTGTGATCCATGACTCCAATGTCCTTGCTGAAGGATTGTTTCTCAGTCTGACTCTGTTCTGCGAAATCTCATCTACTGTATCTTAACTCTAAGGTAAACTGTGGCTTGCAAAAGACCAGCCATACAAGACAACTGTGCATATAATTCTTTTGAAGCTAAGGAAATTTACATAACTCAACCAAAGGTGACTATAATCATTGCAAACCTAATATAGTATGTTATGTATGGCAGTGCACCTCTGTGCTGGCTGACATTAGACACTGGGAGCAACTTTTGCAGGTCTGCTTCTCCTTATAGTGCTCATGGTTGGAAATGACTGAAGAGGCTGGAGAATAGAAAAGGCTTTAATAATCTTTGCATAATGTGGTATGTCAGACCACTGTCTTTCAGTTTAGTGCTAAGAGGTAGTGCCAGACAGCAGGAGAATGTGATTAAAATTGTTTTGCACAGCTGTATTTTACTGATTTGTATTCTCTGGTAATCCAAGATAAAATCATTTAATATAAGACTTACCATTTTTTAACAGAGCTGCCTCATTCTCTAAATCATTTATTTCAGCCTTGACTTTTTTTTTAATCAGAAGATCTCTGTTACTTGTTAGTCCATATTCATTGTTAAACTCTGTTACTTCCTTAGTAAAATTATCTTCCTCTTCAGTCATTTTTCTCTTTGCATCTGTCTGAAGAAAAAAAAAAAAAGGGAAAACTGAATATTCAGGTGAAAAAAGAAAGTCTTTGTTAAGCTAGGCAGACTGAAACATACTTGTTGTTTATCCTTAAATTTATACATGCTGTGTGTTTACTTTTCCTGACTTATGAGTACATAAAAATGGTCTACAGCTCTATCATTTTGTCTGCTATTGTAACCTTTTTTCCTGACAAAGTAAAGGATATATTCTTCATAGAAAAAACATTTTAAAAATCTCCAGATTATGTTACAGACTTGTGTCAGCAGTTTTTAAGTTCAACTAATTGAAATTAGTAGTATGTTCTGTTTAAAGTCAGTAGGATAGTAGGGCCATTCTCTTTTAGACTGTTATTAAATTAAAGGTGTTGTTTGTTCCTGTGCAGAAGGCAGACTCGCTTTATCTCCCTTGATACCTACTAAGAAAGCTATAGTTGATAGTTGATCACTTTCATTTTCTGGAAAAAAAAAAATTATAAAGCCAAGGGTAATAATAAATTCCTTAAAAAAATCTTAACTGATTAAAGACATAACATATACAGGAAAAAAGAAACAATCTATATATCAAACCTGACAAACAAACTTCACATTTCTTCAGAGCACAGTAATTTTGCCTTTTAACTAAGTCATTTTACTATGATATTTGTGATGATATTTATACTATTCTTTTTTCTTTCTTTTATTCCTATATTTAAGATAGGGAATACTTTGGATGCTGAAGTAGTATTACTTAATTAAAAGGATATCTTCTTAAGGATTTAGGGGTAATAATGGTGATTCATACTGAATGTTGAAAATTCAGCTCCGCTGATTTAAATTACAAATACATATGCAGAGAAGACTACTCATGTGTGACCTTACTTAGTTTCTAAAGACCCAAGGATCCACAGTGAGGAAAGAGGAAGGCAATATTCAGGTTAGCATGAGAGCAAATTGAAAAGCTTGTTGTCTGTATGTTGCAAATAGCTACCTTTAAGAGGTGGCTAAGTGTTTCTGGCCTGAAAGAGATTGTTTGGAATGTCATGATTCCCAAAACATTCTGTTGGCCTCCCTGAGATTTTCCTTTGATACTTCTCGATATAGTTTATTGTTGTTGAGGCAGTCCAAGTTAAGGTGCAATTTTCCTACTTTTACGAAGTAATTAATGTGTCTGAATTGGAATTCAGTCATATAACAGCAGGCATTAGAAACTGAAGTTAAGAATGTTAAATCAGCTTTGTAGATAAACCGCAGCATACATTACCTTAGATCATTAAGTTGAGAACTAAATTTAAAACTCAAAGTGAGAATTTAGCTACATTAACATTTTAAAGTATGCTAGAGTAAAATATA
>VXAA01001151.1:358957-381251 GCA_013399115.1 Anseranas semipalmata
CAAGTAATCTTCCATTATATCTCTAAGCTTTGGAAAAGTATCCTCTCTTTAAAAGCCAGATTTGGCTTTTTAGACTGGTCTGTCTATCTAAAATGGTATTTTTAAGTCTATCCAGTTTAGCCAAAATATTTTCAGGTTAAAACCAGGAAAAATATTGATCACACAGAATCTTTTACCCAACCTTAGTACAGTGTCCTCCATCTCATTGCATACAGCCCATCTCATACCAAACCAGAAAATAACATCAGAGGGACAGAGGTCCAACATCATTGTTCTGATTGAAGTTATGTGAATGGCTGTATATGTATGTCATCAGCTCTGCAACGCTAGTATTGCACAGGTGAAGGAGGGAGGAAGATGCTCACATTCTTCTGAGCACAAGTGCTGGAATTCTTAGCCAAAGAAGTGTAAAGGTAAGACTGCTGATAGACTAAAGACAGTTTGGTCATAAGCCCTCCCCCCAAAACACATACTTCTAGTTTGCATATAGCTTTACTTTTAGTTTTATTTATTTTAAACAGTAGTTTATCTGATAGAAGATAGAAATAATATAGTTGATTTTGGAGAGGGTTCAGATGAAGGGCATCTGATATCAAAAGGAGAAGGATAGTGGAATCAAATGTCCTAAGACTAGCATGAGACAGTCGGAAAGGAAAGGATGAGACTTTTTCCTCATCTCTGATACGTCTGGCATGACAAGTGTCAAGGAGGTGCTTGCCTCAGCAATATTTATTTTGCATACTAATTCAAAGAGAGTAGATGGTCTTATACCACTGTAATTGTATTATTGAACATAACTAATTGCAGTGTAGTTTTTCCATCTGTAAGATGCCTACTTAATCTATGTATTTGCAATAGATTTTCTTTTTTTTTGAAGAAATCATTTAGCCATGAAAAGCAAAATGCTATAATTCAGGTTCTAATTACATGCTACCTGATTTTACAGAACAGAGGAAATAAATAGCATTTCCTGGGAACCTTTGGTTGACCACAGGCAGTCTCTGTGAAATAGATGTCAAAACACTTTTGAACTCAGTCTCATCTGCTTGCTCAGGCATAAGTCCCTGTGCATGCACATACTTGGGTATCTGTGTTTATAAAGAGCAGTTATTTGGTGTGGGACAAATTGAACAGCATTAGCTGAACAGCATTATTTACTGTTATTTGAATTACATTAACTATTCTAGACATACATAAACTTAATTCCTGTACTGAAAAATGAATTACTTCAAATAATTTAAATATCTATGTAATCTTTAAACCTTTAAATACAGTCTGATTGAAGTGCATTTTTCTATTCCACTTATGTTCTGTATCACGTCCTATCTATAAATGAATCAATGTCAGAATAAACAGGCAAGTAAAATATACTTTTGTGGACACCAGTTAGAATATTATTAATCCTGATGGGTAAAACACTTAAGATTTAATTAGGACTGGTTCTTCAGCTCTGCCCATTAGCCATTTACAATAATAGCTCTACTCCTGGGACGTTCTATATCTACCACATAAACCTTGATTGTAAATCACAATGCCTCAATAACAAACTAGCAATATAAACATAAAATAGTGATGTTCATAAATAAATTTAGGAGCAAGACTACAAAGGGACTTTACATAACTAACATCACACAGATATAATCTGTGTTGGCTAAATAAATTACTATTTTAAAGTTATTTTGGGCTCTGAGATTGTGGCATGCATAAATGTAAACACGTGACTGACTGCTTGCAAGATTATAGTCTCAATTTACAACCGTAAATATTTGTGTATGAATTCCTTTTTTTTTCTGACCCTATCACAGTAATGTTGATATTTAGTATATATAGTATAGCCTTTAAAAAAAGACAGAAGAGTCTGTTTTTGGAAAGACAACAATCATCCCCAAAACATTTATTTTTTCATCTAGGTGAGGTAATCCCCTAAAGGTTCTTGAAGATGTTTATTTAAATGATGGGACACAACAGTTGTCACTTCAAAGGGGACTCCGTAAGCTTTCTTGTTGGGCATACACATTCCACCAACGCAGATACTTAAGAGCACAGGGATGATATTTAGACTTCATTTTCAGGCACAAGCAAATGGATTTTTAAATCATTTGTACTGACAGGTATTAATGGTGAAAAAGCTCTGCAAAACTGAATGTTTAAATCCAAACCTATGTCTGCAGTTTGGCTAAATGGAAAGCATAATAAAATCTTAAAAGCACTGAATAGATTTGGAAACTTTCCCCTGTCTTCAGTGTCCCTAGCAAAACTTCAAGGCCTGCCATAATTGTGAACCCAGGCTTATGGAAAGATCTTTAGTTTAGTAGATCTCACTCAAGATCCTGTGAAGTAAACACAATGAACATTTCCATATTTTCTTTGTGAAATAAAAAAGGACTTTAAGGAATGGCAGTGGGCAACCCAGGAATGATTTCCAGACCTCTGAATGAATGCATATGTTAAAAGAGAAAGTGCTATAACAAGCTCCAAGACTGTTCAGACCAGACTGCTCACACCATGCCTAAACCGTTCATTTGCTCCCTGCCCAGCTTTTTTTCTGGGGAGCAGGCATGACTTCGTGCACACTTGCCATCTCCAGTGCTTCCAGATTTTGGACATATTATCCGGAAATGTGTATAACTATGAGGTGAGCAAGTCCCTGAACATCTCCAGAGGTCAGTCTGAAAGGTGGGATTTGTGAGAGGAGAGCCATCGAGAGACCTTTGCTCCTGTGAAGCACGTAGATTTGCTGACAATGACCACTACACAAATGCATGCGGTAACTTTTCTCAGTGCTGTCTTACTCAGTAGGTGAAGTATATGCCTTGAAAGTGTTTATGAATCTATTCCTGAAAAGAATAGATCATATACTTGTAAATATAACGTATTTCATTACTATGTGTACTATAAACATGCCTGCTTACCTTAGTTTCTAATTTTATTTTTGCAGTGCTCAGCTCTTCTTTTATTTGGTTAATTTTTTCATGACTTTTGTTTATGTCGAATTTAGCTGCAACATAACAAAAACCTGTAAGCACGTGTGGTTATGTTCTTATAAAAACATGCCATTGGCAAGAAGCAGCCAGACTGGCTGCCTGCCAAGCTTTTGCCAACAACGCTCCCATCACAATAGCATGGTGGGGCCACTCTGCTTTTCCTAGGATCCTCTGGAAAATGCAGAGGCCATTTCGTATGGTCTGAGCAGCCGCTGGACCCACAAGATGGCTGCCACAGGGCTGACCTTGTTGGATGAGGCGCCTCTTCTTCCCTGCCTGCTCCTCTGTGAGCTGGATTTGCTGGAACAAAGCATCCAGGTTCATTTCTGACTTTTTGTGGGCAAGTTCAGGTGTGTGAGGGCTCGCCAGGGCTCACTGCCTTCGTGGAGGGCTGATGGCTTAAAGCCAGGGATACCCTGAGGGAAACTGAGGATGGGCCCAGCCACAGCCCTTCCCTCAGGGCTCAGCCCCAGGCCCTGCCAGGCCTTGTCTCTGCCCTCTGACTTTTGCCTCCCTGAGTATGGCTCCTCCAAGGGTCTGGAAAGAAACTCCAGACCACGGAGGGAAGTCCCTTTCAAAGACAGGACCCAGCTGTAGCAGGAGGAGTGATGGAGGCCCGAGGGAAGTGGGGGGTGCGGGGTAACCCAGGGCAGAGGGAAACATGAACAACTGGCTCAGGCAGAGCGCAATGGCGCAGCAAGCGCTGAGGAAGCCCAGGCGGGAAATGGAAATAAGCAGGCAGAGAAGCAGCAGAGTAGAGGCAGGAAGAAGATGATATTTGGCTAGTCAGAAGGCATCTGACTGGCTGAATCTTGTCAAACTTGTGTGCATTTGTGAAATGTTGATTCTGACTCAGGCTTTGGAGAGTTTTGATCAAACAGCTCTGACTTTATTTCTCTGGGGCCAAATGATTTATATTGTTCTTGTGTTGTTCAAAAGCTGTTTTTTTTGTTCTTCCCCCTTTCTTTTTCCTATGGAGTGTTCACCATCAATTTTTAATAACGTAGCTGTTTAGATTTATTTGCGTTTTGAAGATTGATGCCTAACCTTAGCAGTTACAGAAGTAGGCTAAAATCTGCAGTTGTCATACAATTCCCAAGAAGATGGTAAAGCTGACTACATAAAAATGAACTTATAGTGATCAGGCTCAACTCAGCTGCATCACTGTTAATGTGGAATGACAGTTCTTCTATCCCAGTTGGGCTTTGTACACAAGGATCTGAATCTAGTCTGTTGTACACTTTTGGAGCAGTATTGCAGTTGAGATTATTGTGCTCTGAGCTTCTTTAGCTTTTCAGTTCGTACATTACTTTATGGAATACCTGGAAATGTAAATAGCTAGTTGAAAATATAATTCATCTAACAGGATTTGTTCCTACATCTTGAAAAGAACTAACTACATTCCCTGCAGGGCATACCTATGCAAAGTTGACCTATTTGCTTTGAGGCAGAAAAAGCCTGGAGGAAAGGAACTCAATACCCTTCTAGCCTTTTCAACATTGAGAAAGATTAGGATTATTGACAGTCTTGTCTTGTTTAAGAGTTTCCCTCAGAGGAGATACTGTCTTAGAATAGACTGCAGCAGCAAAGTTCAGAAATTAGAAAATCTTTGACCGCAAAAAGCTAAGCAATATACATGAGAGTACAAATGCCCCGGTAGTGAAAAAGCTGTTCTAAGTGAGTAGAATGAAACAGAATTGTGTAAAAGTGTTATGTTATAGCATTTACTACTTAAAAAGCACCATGTTACAGTTGGTAGTGTGCTATAAAATGGTGCTTTTAAAGAGAAGACATTGCTCTATGTAAGACAGAAAATGTGGGTTCCGATGAAATTTAAAAACCTGAAACTAGCACATTATATTGCAGGAAATGCAATTATTTTTTAAAATGGAGCAAAGTGCAACTGAAGGAGAAGAGTTCACAAAAGTGAATTTAGAAAATGTTTCAGAAGTGAAACTTCCTACCCAAAGGCCAAAGCAAAAGCGGATGAGTCAAATGGGAACATTTGGCGATTGAGACAGTGATTTGTTACACAGGTCTGATGAGTGAAAAAGTCATTTTACAAAATTCAAGAAAATGAACTGCTCTATCAGTGGATCAAGGAGAAAAGAAAATGAAAAGCATTCTTTGAAGTTTTTGAGACTTGACTGCTTTTGTGTTTCAAACTGAAAAAGCTGCTGTAGGCTGGGATAGTGTTCAGTGTCACTTATTAAAGAAACGACTGTTTTTTTCGTGGAGGGTGCTTCAATGTCTCTAATTATGGCGAAGGAACTGCTCACCCTAGAAAGAAGAGTCTGACTCCAGCTATACTTCTCACTGTCTGAGAATGACCATTCAGCATGATTAACAGTTCTGTAAAAGATTCCTTCAGAGACTGAAAAAAATTCAAAGTAGGACAAGTCTTTGAAATTAAGCTTGATAGCTTTTGACTCCTGCAGATATGTGCTTGATTTCACATGGTAAATAACTCATCAGTTCAGGATCGTATAAAGCAAACTATGCATGTGAAACATACACGTGCTTTCAGAATCAGGATAAGGGCCATTACTTCAAAGGTGTGTAGTTACCTTGCTCCCATGGAAATGGATGAGATAGTATGACCCCAAATGTTTCAAAATAAAAGTAAAATGTGAATTACCTTTGTTTGACTCCCACTTCTGCAAAGTATAAAATCTTTAGTAAATCGCTAGCTGTTAGAAAGGTGACTTTAATTTTACTCTTCTGGTCATATCAGTATGTCCTAATCTTAATCTATATCTGTATCTTAATCACTGTGCTGTAATCAGGTCATGTCTTTCTAGTGTACTTCAAAATTCGTAATTGCCCTTTGTAATCAGGCTGCTGTGCTAATAGTAAAGTTTCTTCTATGAGTTTCATCTCTAGTTTGTGTAGGAAGAAGGAAAGAAAGATTTATTTTTTTTTTTTGTGATTTCAAGTCAGTATAAACATATTTATCAGTGTAAATTATTTCTAAACTGTACATTCTCAGATTATTTCAAAAATTGTTTCTTTCATCTCTCAGAATACCAAAGGTAAAGCAGTGGCAGGTTAAAGATTAGATGATGCAATATGGTCTTCACAGTAAAAAATACATAGTGGAAACTAGAAATTGCAGGACTGTAGTTACAAATCATTTTCTTCTTTTGTTTTTAACATTATCAATATTACTTTTTCCATATACAAATGACACTGTTTAATTTTGAACTGTTGTATTTATAACAAACCTTCTTCACAAACCATAACTCTTTGGTCTTTCTTTTCTCATGGTGACCTTTGTATTTGCCATCTATTTCTGCCCTAACTTTCTTCTACCCTACATGAAGGAATAAAACTAAAGTATTCTGTAGCATAAATCCATAGCAATCATTTTGTGTTCAGGGCTGAAGTATCTATATAATAAAGAAAGAGCACTAACCACCTGGAGTGTGGTGTTGAGCAGCAGTGCTGATGGAGGAAGACCAGAAATAATGAAAACTCCAGTAATTATTTGCCATAAGTAAGCATAAAAAATAGCCAACATTCAAAATTAATTTTATAATACACCTTTTAAAATCAAAGCTTTAGCTCTACTATTTAAAGCATCATTGTTAAAACACAGCAAGGAGTTTTAATGTAATACGTAATAATGGTAAAATGTAATAGAGAGGTTTTCATGTAAAAAAAATAAAATAATTTTTTTTTTGTTCTCCCTCTCCCACTGGTCACCCATTGCACGGCAGGGGAGGCTGGAGCTGTTCTGCTTCTTCCATCACCTGGTTCCTTCCCAGGCTTGGCAGGATGCGAGGAGCACAGGGATAGCAAAACAGGAACTTGGGGGTCTTGGCTTAAATGTATTTGAGTTCCTAATAATAATAAAAAACAAAACAAAAACCTCAGCTACTTCTGAAAACCTGGAGCAAGGCAGCAGAGGAGAAGACTATTAAAATGCAGTAATAACCTGTAATTTATGACCTATCTCAAATCCCTGATGAACTCAGATTAAACACAGTCTAGTCATTATCTCTGAAAGAGTGAGAGCAAACCGCTAAGCCACAGGCTGGAAGCTCTCCATTTCTAGTGGACTCCTCAGCAAGGGACTCATGAATGCATACTCTGTTTCCTCCTCGTAACAGGGAGGAAATTACAAAAATCCATATAATAAAAAATATGGAAAAACATAGAAGTAAATCCTTAACAAACTATATGCAAACAGCATATTTCTCTATGCCCAAAATTCCTATTTGTTTTTTTCAGGTGACAAAATTGTGAATTAGGGAAAAGTAATGTGTATTTATAATTTATTAAAAAGCACACTGAGAAGTAACTTTGTACTCCCACTAACTTTTCTGGTTGCAATGGAGAATTCGCTATACTCTTTTCCATTTTGGTAGGAATGTAAACAACTTCACAACAGATGTTCTTTACAAGGAGAGAGCCTGCTATTTGTATTGTGATATCTCCATTTGAGTCTTATAGCCAAGAGTTTGTATAATTCCGTCTGGAAAGGCTTCAAGGATCCCTTGGGTAACAAAAGCAAAGATTACTCTTTTATGTTTTTAAATCTAAGCTTTCTATTGTCTTTGATTAGAATAACACAGCTCGTGTTATACAGGTATCCACATTGCTCCTCTGCGGTATTTTGGAGTCTAGTTCAGTTGTCTGTTCTGCTGACAGACGATTATCTTGGAACTTTTTTACTTTTTACTGTGCTGTTCTGTAGTATTTGGATAAGTGACAAATTAGGCTCTCATTTTGAAACATTTATCAGAGCTCTTATTTATCTTGGCATAATGATAGTAACTTTCCTAATGGAGAAAGAACTTTTCAGATCTGGAGTGCACATCGCAGTACAAAATACTGTCTTGGTTTTATATTTTTATTAAAAATTTTCATAGTTCTTTGGTTGGAAAACTGCAGTTTGCTCTACATAAATACTGATTATCATTAAGTAGGTGCAGGGAAAGCTACAGCAGTGAAAAGAATACTTGTAGATTTTAATTTTTTTTGTCTTCCATGTATAAAAGAGATTAGTTTTTTTATTTGTTATTAGCAGAACTGTAAATGAATTATCCATTATGTTGTAATGTCCTATAAGAAGATGGGTGCAATTAAATCTTCTGATGTTAAGGGTGTTAAAAAAAAAATTAACCTTTTGAGGACTTGGGCTTTCATACAAGATGCGTAATCTTGGACTGAAATACAGTAAACAATCTGTTGAAAATCCTTCACGTTTAATCAATTTAGTATGGTATGTTTCCTATTACCATATAGCACCAGTACGCTAGTTTATCTCTTTTTGTTGCCTAAGTTTTATCTTACACATAGAAAAATCTTAATGGACACTGAAGAGCAGCTGCCGTTACTTCTTTGCTCCTTCTATTTCAGGAAATTTTAAAATGTTTATGTTGGTTCTTTAAGTTTTGTTTCTATTTAATACTGCAAATGTAGGAAAAAAAATACGTAGAGATAACTGCAACTGCTTTATTATCTTTATTCATTACAGGAATTACTTCTAGACCTCTGTGCTAATAATTTTCATAGTATTAATTTTATGGTTCCATCTGTCAGTTTCCTGTTTATAAATATGGCAGTTTCCTTATACATTTGGAAGACATAGATACATACTCATGGCCTGAGTCAGGCAGCAGATCGGACCTGGTATTGACTATTCCAATTCCGTGCAAGTGCCCAAACCAAGGAATCATTGCCTGTTTGGGGAAGGGGAATCTCAGTTTGACTAAAATATATATCCTGAATCCGAAAACTTGCTCTTAGCATAACTATTGAAACTGCATGATCTCATAAAACCTCTCAGCAAATTGGGCCACATGGTATTTTTCAGTGACAAACTGTTTTGTAGGAAAGGTCCTGATTCTAATTATTTATTCAGACAAAAGCTGTTGTCCCTACACATTCAAAATAATCTGGACAGTTTTCAGAATACTTCTTTCCTCCAAAATATTGTGGAAAAGGTCTGTCCTACTTTCAAGTTTTAAAAGCTACTTTGTAAAATCCAACCTAAAAAAGAGAACTCTATAAAACTGCACCCTCTGTTTTCCATACAGCCCTTTGTGGGCAGAAGAACATATTTAATGACGACTTAACAATAATAAATAACTTAACTGCCTATTGATACAGAAAGTATGTTGTGATTTCACCTTTTCTCAGTGTATAGTCAGAATAATAAAAACATGCATGTGAAATGCATGTAAATAATTCTTGTGGGTTTGTCTTTTTAAAGCTTATTGAAAGAATATAACAGAAGGAAAATGAATTAGAATAAATAGAAAAAAATGTCGCTTCTTTGAAATAATTACATTTTTCCTATTTTGAGAATTAGAATATTTAAAATGCATTCAGCAAATCAGTTATTTGTATACAAAAGTGATATCTATAGTTGAGTCTGCAGAGGTTATAAAAGAGAGTGAATAACACACAGTGTTTTCATATGTTTTCACATACGTTTTGGCCTGTCCCTCCTCATTTTTTTAAAAATCGTGTCATAATTATACATTTGTTGATGGCATTTTTAACCCTCCTCTCTCGTTGCTAAAAGAAATAAACATAGCTTAGGTATCAGTTCAGAAGCAATTGTTGATTGTGAATGCTGTTAGATCTCCCAGCACTGGAAAAAAAGGAAAACAAAAAAACAACAACAAAAAAGAAAAACGTTGTTTAATCAAAGGACTTGATGGAGAGTCTGATACACACATTTGTATTTGTAATCTTTATTTATACAAATAGCAGATGACATAAGCATCAGGCACGGAGGGCGGAAAGGCACAGCAGGGGACTGACCGGTGTAACTTCACAGTCAGCCTGGAAAAGTGCACGAGGGGCTGCCTGCCGTGTGGGCAGGGAATGGCTGCACGGGCAGTGCTTCTCAGGGTGTGCTGGCAGATTGCTGTCCTGCCTGGCTTTCCCTGTCCTGGCTTTATTTTCTAGACTAAACGCACCTGATTTCGCCACTCTTCTTGCATCAGTTATATGTTCTTAGCATCTTGTTTCTTTCCTCGTATTCTGCATTTCTGATGTTCTTAGACCCCTTCCTGCTGGGCAGCTTGTCAGACATTCCTTATCATGCATGTGAGCATTAGATTGTCATTAAATGTATCATGTTGCTCTTGCCCGTAGTGAATATTCCACACTACCCTTCCTATTTGTCACAGTATTCTGAATTTTCCAAAACACTTTCTTCCCCTTCTCCATCCCCTCCTGAAGGCTATACATTGAGCTGCACACATTTTATTAGCACACTGTCTACTCTATCTTCCAAGATGTTAATAAAAACACTGAATAGAATTGCACCTGGCTCACACTCCTGTGGGATCCCTTTTGTGAAGCCCTGGAGAATCAGTTAGTGGAAACTATTCACAGAGCAAATTTTTGATCAGCTGTGCACTGTAATAATAGCAAGAACTGTAGACGGTATGGAAGATCATGATCATAGTTATGCTGACTCAGATCAAAGGACAACCTAGCCTGTTTGCAACAATGGCCAGCAGTAGAAGCCTAAGGAAGGGTATAAGAAGAAAAGAGGTATGAAATGATTCTTTGCCCAGTAATCTATTTTCCAACAATTTGGATTTAGGTCATAGTTTACTTATGAGAATATGATATAAGGAAGTATGAAATTCCAGTCTCAATGTCAAAATCCTTTATCAAAGCTCAGGTACAACCCAGTTTCATCCATCTGGCCAGCAGGCATATCAGGGAAGAAATTACCATAACGAGACGTGATTTGTTTGTGACAAACCAAGGTTGACTGGTGTTTTATAGTTGCTTCTTTGTCTTCCAAGTACCTGCAGTTTAATTGTTTAACAACTTGTCCTCGTACCTTTCTCAAAACTTAACCTGTATGGTGTAAAATTCTGCCAAGCAGTAAAGACAAACAGTAAGTCTAGCCTGTCATATTTCTCTGGGAACTTCCCAATTCCTCCATGAATTCTTTAAGACAGGCTTTAGCAATTCAGAAGTATCCTTCATGAGTGCCTGCAAATCTGTAAACTGAAAATGATGAGATCCTATTAGCATGAACATACCTAAATATTTAGTCAATTCTTTCTGTATTGTGGCCAATATTCCGTACTCATTGAAGTAAGTGTAATTATGCATCGAGGCACTTTCCTGGGGAGCACTGAAGGAAATAAGGGATAGAAAAGTGTCGGTGTTCTCAGTATCATCCTGTACATCCTTTCGTAATGGATCTTCTCAAGAGTGATACAGAATTATGAGCACGGCCAAGAACTTCGCTGAGTTGGCTCACGCAATTAAACCAAATACAAAATGGTTCTTCAGACACATTAGTAAAAGGGAGCACAAAAGTAAGAAGTAAGGAAACACAGAATACCAGAAATGAAATGGAGATTACCAGCAATCTAGGAATGATTGAAATAGCAAATGAATACATTGTCTCAGTTTTCAGTGGGGATAATGTAGTGCCTAAGAATAATAAAAAGATACTTAAAGGGAATGAAGACAGAGTAATGGAAGTTTCCATACGTGAGCTAGCAGCTAAACATAGCCTGCTTACTATGATGAAATAGAGGGGGTTAAAGAATAACCATTTAAGGGCACAGAAATAATCAGCAAATGCGAATGTTGATTTGCAGGGAATGCAATTGCAGGGATTCTAAGTGTATCAGTATCAGGACTAGTTCCATGCAGATAAAGAATAATAAAGTTATTCCTTGTATTTAGAAAAGGGAAGAAGGTGGTCAAATAAAAGGCAGATGTGGTAGTTTGACCTCAACACTAAGCAAGGTCTTAGAATAGATTTTTGAAGAAAAAAAATACCAAGTACCTGGAGGTAAATGGAAAGTGGGATAAACTACAACATGGTTTTATCAAGGGCAGATCATGTCAAACTAACTTAATGTCTTTCTTTGATAAGATAATTGTCCCAGAGAAGAGTAATGCAGTGGACATAATCTACCTCGATCAAAACAAGGCATTATATTGTTCCCATTGGGCAGTTATTTAACGTGGAAAAGATGGGCTTTATTGCAAAAATTGTAAGGTGGATGAGGAACTGAGTAGACAGTTATATTAAAAGAGGGTTACGTTAAAAATGGAAATATCAAAATGAAATGAGGTTGATAGATAGTACAATTCCTCTGGGACTGGTCTTGGGACTGATTTAAATATTATTTTTGAGCTTGGTCAAACTAGGAGAATGGGTATGGCCTTAACAGAGGTAACAAAGTTGGAATATGACTAGCGTATCAGAAAAAAACAAATGACTTTAGGGACTGACAGAATGGAAACCCAATCGTACAGAAAGTACTGTTAGGGGACTAATATCATGTTCTTTTGGTAAAAGCTGGTGACTTGGTAATCGCTGGCAACAGTAGGGGGCGGGGGTTTAATGCCTTAGTCGGTTATATGGTGACTATGAGCCATGGTTATGTCATGGTCATGAAGCAGGTTTAGGTTATGTTAGGTGAAGGATTTTTAGTGAAGACAATAAAGTGTTAGTGTTGCTTTACAAGGCTTTGGTAAGACAACTCTCAGAATATTGTTTACAGTTCTCATGACCCACATTAATTCACAGCAGGTGCAGAGTGGGATGGTTAGGGGAAAGGAGTACCTATTTTCTCAGCTGAGATGAAAATAGCTTATCTGGCAAAACAAAGCTTGAAAGGGCATATGGTTATATCTTATGAGTACGTGTGGGGGTAGATGTGATGGGACAAGACTTCTATGATAAAGGCTAGCACTATTTCAAGATCAGATACATACAACCAATTATGAATAAATGGGAAATTTAGAAGTGTCTTGGCAATCTGTATAAAGCTCTGGAACTGTTTTCCAGACAAGGTCACAGAAGCGGGGAACTGAAATGCTTCAGGATGGAAATGTATAAATTAATGAAAGGATATGTGTGAGTGAGGCGATGATGAGTCAGAAATTAAAGCTTGTGATATAAAGCTTTGGATGCTTACTGGCATTGTGTGAGAAGTTTAAAGAGGAACTTGTTTGTGTACTTTTCTTACACGGCCCATAAACAGAAATGTTTTTAACTGGACCGTGTGCTAGGGCTTCTGCTGTTCTGCGTACAGCAGGACTTGATGTTCCTTCTTGGTGGTGCACAGTATAGGAGAAGGGAACAGCCCTTAAATGGTAGGAGATTGGCAGCAGGTAAAAATGGGGCTGTCAGTTGGAATGTCAGATGTTAATTGGATATAAGTTGCTTACATGCTCGGGGTTAAGATGATCACCTGATTGGGATCAGGAGGTAATTTTTCTCTAAGTCAGATTGACTGGGGTTGTTTTCCTCTCTAACATAAACTGTCTGGAATGGGATACAAAATTTTGTTTTTGCAGAATTCTAAATTGTCACTGGTCTAGAAATCCCATGACTTTAATATCTTCTACTGTCCTTTTCTGACTTACTGGTGTTTTTCGGTGTTTTTCAGTTTTTTATCCTCCTGAAGTATGAGTGGATGTAATTATTACATTATTAATAGTACATTATTTCAGTATGCTACAAGACTTGATTTTTTCATATTTTCCCAGAGTTTCTTCCAAATAAAAAAATGTTACTTTTTTTTTTCTTTTGTGGTGGCATGGCACTAAATGAGAGGCAGGCAGGGATACTTCATATGTACTGGTAAGTTTTGAAAAGAAAAAACTGATCGTTTTTGTGGTTCAGAACTTCCTGAGACTTTACATCAGAAAACATCCTTTAATGAATGATTCGAGCTCAAATAATTTAAAAAAAATATTTAGATGATATCATATTTTGTTAACCAGGATTCTGAGGGCTTTCCAGCTTCTGTATTCTACTAAATCAATTACAGATGCCTCACCAACCACTAAATGATTCAGGTTCTTCAGCCTTTATAAAATCCATTTTCAGGTAATTAGACACGCTGTTTTTCCTCCTGATTTGGTTTCTTGACTAGTACCTAAAAACAAATAATTGAAAAGTGAAAGTGATAGTGCTTTATCTCATTAAATGTATGAAGAGTCTATGGCAACTAGGCTCCTAAGTCACCTGTTATAATTAAGTGGATATAATTAGATGGGATGTAAATGTACTGTACTTAATATGCACTCTTGAAGATCATTTTTTACATAAATACAGATAGACTAGAGGCCACAAAGAACACAATGATGTTAAAGATTAATAGGTAATTCAGTGCGAGTTATTGATATCTATACTTGCAGCGGCCATACTGACATTTTTCTTGCCACTAGTAAGAAAAAAAAATACTCACTTTATCTCTGTGCTGTTTCTTGAATTGTGAATAATTGTACTCTGAAATTGGCTACTTTATTTCTTGTAGCCTGTACAGTGGTATCGATGCATCAGTTCTGTGATGTGGCTTATCTTTTTCAATCCGGGAAGCTGAAGTTCAAAGGTTTTTCTTAAAGCACGGATTGCTAAGTGTCGGTATAATCAACTGCTACGCAGTCTGTCCCTCTCCTTAAGTTTTTTTGTCAGAGGAATAAAATAGCAGATTCATAAGTCAGGTCAGATCTACGCTGTATCTCTTTCCTTGATTCCTATCTTGACATGCTCGGATAAATTATCTTTCAGTGAGGAGATGGCCCGAATCATATATAGAAAACGAATGTCTCTAAACCTGCCAGTGCTGCACAAATCCTCAGGTTGCGTTTCCTTTGAACTGCCTTCTCTGCTAGTGCTACTAACAGAAAAAACACGGAATTAGTTTTTCTTTATTCTTTGTATCATTGTCCCTGTGGAGTCCAGTGTTACAAGCCGTGGAACCTTTTAAGAAATAGTTGGCAGTTGCACGGCATATGTAACTTTCTAAATCCAAACCCTGCGTAAATGGAGAATGGTTACTCCCACGCTTCTCAGTCCCTTTTGGCTGCCATCTGGAACAGCAATAAAATAAACCTAACTTTTTCTTACCATCTTAGGTACATAAATCCAGCTGAAAATAGTTTTTTTTTTTCTAATAAATTGTGTGATTAAATTTAAGCTGAAGAGTTTCTGCTGAGACCTTTTAAGTTTACTTGTTTTAAGTTTTGATTGGAACAACAGAAATTTTAAAGCTGATCCTGTCAGATTTTTCTCACTTTAGCATTTTACATAGCCTAATGCTCTTCTCCCTGCCCTTTATTGTTAACTAATTTACTCTTATCTGGCATTTATTTTACTTTTGTGCCACATGAAACCCTGAATCGGGATTTGGAAAGCTTTTAGGTTTGTGATGAGAGGGGGGAGAAAAAAATCCTCCTGCGAAAGAGACTCCAGTGTCTGTTGGCAGAAAGTTAGTTACCGTCTCGTCCTCTTACTTACGTTCTGTACACGTGTCCCAGATTGCCTCAGCACAAGTAGCTAAACGTCTAGCCATCTCCTTTCAAGGTCCCTCTTGGAAACCAGAGCAGGGCTGAATTTATATAACCTCTGGTCTATTCAAACAGATTTGAGGATGTTAGGCACTTCTCCAGGATTTCTGGATATCTGGTGGTCTTGGCAGCGCCTCATCTAAGTTTCCAGGGATCTGGACAGCTAGGATAAATGGTCCCTGCACAGGAATAAATTGACATTATGGTGTGTGCGTGGTGAGCCCAATGTCAGATTTATTTCATAAGTGCTATTTTCACACAGCATAGACATGGATACTCTTGTCTTGTCAGTCTTACACAGAAATGTGGTAATCCTGCCTTGGTAAAGTGGTTTGTAATACAATGCTTAGTTATTTCTCATCTTAAAATTTTAGAGATTTTTCTGGGAAACCTGACTTTTCTCTAATCATTACAGAAATAAAAATGTTCTTGAGTGGCTTTACAGTACAGTAAACTCAACCAAGTGCTTTATGTTAGAAATAGTAGTATTTCAGAGGGAAAGCTGTCTTCCAAGGTACTGCATGGGACTCCTGATCCCAGGGTGGTGGGTTCGGGCCCCATGTTGGGCGCATCAGTTTGGAACAGGCTGCCCAGGGAAGTGGTTGAGTCACCATCCCTGGAGGTATTTAAAAGAGGTTTAGATGTGGTGCTTAGGGACATGGTTTAGTGGTAGACTTGGCAGCGCTAGGTTAGCAGTTGGACTTGATGATCTTGGAGGTCTTTTCCAACCTAAATGATTCTGTGATTCTAAATTTTCCTTTTAAAAAAAAAAAAAAAGGAGGAAAAAGAAGCACGATTTTACTGCTAAATATATATATTTATACATCTATAGTGCTTTGACAGTCACATAATTATCCACACCATGTAAACCACTATGTTATGTTTTTATCACAAAGCTCAAGGTGGGAGCTTGTTAGCCCCCAACCCACTGGCAGGTTTCTGTCTGGTATGTTCCAAACTTACTGGCTAGCCCTGTGCTTCGTGCTCAAGAAGGTGGCCAGGGAGCCTGAACCAAATTGCCCTCCCTGTCTGAGCAGCGCTTGGCGGCTTGGCCATGCAGTGGACAGCTGGGTGTGTTGAGGCTTCCCTGTCAAGTATTCGTGTGTTTGCAAGTGCGTTTCTCAATATGTCACAAGATTGTGGATACCGACATCTTCACAGCATTCGGAACCGTGACTAACAGTAAGTCCAAGTCACTTTACCAATCCCTTCAGCTGTTCTGTTTCACCTCCAGTTTAGTATTTACTCAGGACCCTGCTAGTTAACAGCATCATGTAAAGATGTTCAAACAAGTAAAACAGACTTAGGAAAACTTCTGGGTGCTTAGCACTCCTTTTAAACATTTTAGTCAATGTTCCTCAACCATGACATTCCACATAAAGTAGAAATTTTGCAGGAAGAGCATTTGTGGTTATTTGTGGAAATCTTGCAGGAAGAGCATTCGTGGTTATTCCTCTGGGAGGAGAAAAAAAAAAACGAACATTATTTTCCTACAGGTATTAAATATTATTATTTTATGTCATGGGCTAAAAGATGATTGAGAAATTAAAAAATAAATTTATTTTCTTATTTTTTTTTTAAAAGTCCCAAACCTCAGTTTTAAATGAATATTGACTGGGCAGTCAAAACATTTTCAACTTTCCTTCAATATAGTGTCAATATAGAAAAAAGTATGCTGAATTTAGTGTCATATTTTCCACCAAAGGCAGGCCTGTTGAAATTCTTTCTTCATACTGCACGAGTGCATGCATCTTGAAGATTAAATTTATTCTGTTTTGTTATATATGTTCAACTCTAGGGTTTTGATTATCTGTGGAGTCTATTTAGTGATAATGGAACTATTCTAAGCATTTTCATCAAGTAAAATTTGAGGAAGTGTCCAAAGGTGAGAATTAAATTAAAATATAACAGTATTCCAGCTGAATGTGAATTACAACACTTAACCAGTTAGGCTCAGCATTTAGACATTTTAACACATTCCAGCAAAAAGTGCAAAGTATGCATATTCAAATAAAACTGTGGTAATGCAGTGAAATAGATTTACTGGCATGAACAACTTTTTTCTTTGTACTCCTCCCTGTGTTTTCCAGGTCTTCAAAAACTACTGTGGTACAGGTACCTTTTCGGGAAGCTAACAATTTAGTGTGCCATCGCTTACCGGTTTTGTTTGACACTTACGATGAGGACTTTCTCTCTCAAAATGTCTTCATCAAAACTGTTTGATTTTAATGTTATGGTAATTTCCACAGTTCTAAACAAGACTGTAGCTTCCTTTCTAATCCTCTGAACAGTGTCAAAGGAGTTCAAACCATTTACAACACATGTAGATAGGCAAGACCAAAATGGAAAACAAGTGGGACTGCCCAGTTTACAAAGGCATAATCTGAATCTTAAAGGTCTAAATACAAGGATATATCATGGGGAAATGCACAAATTCTTTCTTCATGAAGATGGCATTGTTTAGACCAGGGCAGACAATGTATGCATGAATTCCCATGCAGTACATTAAATCATACAAGCCATTGTTGTGTGCATTAATAGACACTCCATCACAGAGACCACAAACATCCAGTTTTAGGAATGTGGTTATCTCTGCTTCCCCTTTCCTGGCTGATAGGAGCAGTGGCTATCAGCAGTCTTGCGGAGCAAGGTGTTCAGCGTGGTGGTCACGAGCTCAGTACCAGGCATCCCTGAAGGTCCTCCCCAGCCAGGTGTCCCTAAGAGTTCAGTTGTGCTGCCACCCTCCCATTTGAACTTGGGTTCCTGTTTATTTTTTTTTTCTTGCTTCCTTTTTCTGACGAAGAAGGAAAAAGAACTCAAATGTGCTGTACTGAGGTTTCACAGTATCCTACCATGCATCCATCAAGTTGCTACGACTAGCTCCAGTCTGACATTATACAGATTAGAATGTAATCATGTTCAAAAATCAGGGCATTAATCATAATTGCTTTGATTTTTATTATAATTCTGGGAACATCATGCTTACATTTCATTCTGGTAAGATGCCATTAATGTACATATTTAAAAGTTTGCATAATTTTGTTATAAATAGTGATCTACTGGATAATTAACAAAGGCACAGACTTGGATGGGTCACACTGCCTGCCTGCAAGTAATTTTTTACAGCTTTGAACTTATAGTAAATATTTATATTTTATCTTAACATTTTGTCTGATTACCCTATAGTTTTTTCTGCTTTCATATACTAATAACTCAGAAATTCCTATGAAAAATGACTTCATCAGAAGCTTTCTTCTTTTCCTTACTTAGAAATACAGCATTCTAGCCTTTCTGCCATTTATAAAATAAATTGTACAGCTCAATTGTGTATATATACAGCCATTGCTGTGTTCAGAAGAACGCCCTTTAGAAATGGTTTTCAGGTATGGTTTGTAAGAAGCAAACAACCAGACATTAGACAGTCTTGTATGCTGGATGCTCTTCCAGTTTAGGATCAGGAAATTGTCCTTTCAAGTGCTTTACAGAAGAGATGAACTACCATAGTCTTGAGCGTGCTCTTCCCTTTAGTGGACCAATATTTATTCACCAGTGTCCAGGAAAACCTGAGCTAGTCTAATTTAAAGGAAGTAAAATGAAAGCAAGTTGTGCTTTGTGTAACGTATGTGCTTTTTTTATTATTATTATTTTTAATAAACCACTTACTGGTTTCAGATGTTATCTCAAGTGTTCGAAGGATGTCCCAAGACAACAAAAAAGATGCCCATGTGTTCCCCTTGGCCTGGCTGCTGCATCCAGCCCATCTAGAGGGGGCAGGAGGAAGAAGCCTGCCCAGTGGAGCGCAAGGCAGGCACGACAACATCAGCAAGGACCGACAAGGGGGGCACCGAGGGCTCCTGGGAGAGCTGAGGCTCCCTCTGAGTGCCTGAGCAGACCCACAGGCAAGCCCTGGAGGTGACGGCGAAACAAAGACCTAAGGTACTGTAGGAGAATCTGAGTAAACTTTGTTCAGGCCAGGAAACCACCTGTTCCTTCCTTTCATTGGAACAGGCTGCCCAGGGAAGTGGTCGAGTCACCATCCCTGGATGTATTTAAAAGACGTTTGGATATAGAGCTTAGCGACATGGTCTAGTGGAGGGCTTGTTAGTGTTAGGTCATAGGTTGGACTGGGTGATCTTGAAGGTCTCTTCCAACCTTAAGAGTTCTGTGATTCTGTGAGAAGGGCTCTTGTGGCAACCATGCGGTATTGGGGGAAGGATTTGTTTTCAAACCTTGTATTTAGTCTGGCCCACCCAGCTAAAATGAGTTTTCTCTGCTAAATCAGAATCCTCAGTCTAATCTGTTACTTTCTGTTCTAGTAAAATATATTCTTGAGATTAGAAGACTTTAGTGTGTCTGCTTAAAGCAAAGGGCAAATCAGCCTTCATATCCCTCATAGTGAGGGATTGGGATGGGGACAGAAGTCTGGTATCCTTTACAGTTGGTTACTTTTACTGTCAACTTAGGGTATGGTTTATTTAGGAATATTTGGGATGCATTTACATGTAAATTATTTGAATCAGGATCGAGTTTTCAGGAAGTTTGAATAGTGCACCTTCCTAATTTAAAAGTTTTTTATTTTTATTTATTTTTTTATTATTTTTTACCGGTGTTACCAGCAGGTGACTATAAAGAAAGTCCTGTAGCTTTCTCTGTGCATCACATAATTAAACCAGCCAAATTTCTTTAACAGCTAGAGCTGTAGTTGATGTAATGAATACGTGCAGAAAAATCAGTTGTGACTCTAACTTTCAGACTTGCCTTTCAGATTGGCCTGATATGTTTACTTCTTCGGTGTGTACAGTGCTCTGTGGGTATTCTGCTGTCATCAGAATTTCACAGAAGTAGTGGCAAAGAAGCCAAGAAATAGGATTATCTGGTATTTCAATAGAACAAACAGGTCTTGATTTTCAACAGTGTGTTTCCAGCTGATCATCAATTGGATTACAGGAGAATTATCTCATTTGCCAGCCATAAGGTTCTTCCTGAACTATAAAACTGTAAATAAAAATACACGTGTTCATTAAGGAGCAATTGTCACTGACTGAAGAAATATTTAGTCTTTTCATCCCATATTTATTGAATAATTTTTATGACTAAACATCTAAGTTCAAGTTGTTCAGTGTGCATTTATTTTTCTCAAAGCGTTTGCAGAGCTGTTCAGGCAATTGTTATAAAATGAAAAGCACCAAGCTCCCCCCAGTATCACTGTACCTTTAGCAGAGACACTGCTACATGCAGCTGATGGCAGATATCTAAGAATAGTTAGTTTTGCCTTTTCTGTAGGACAAATTCTCAAGGCATTTACGATACTAGTTTCTTCCACTTCCATTTTTTTCTTAATCTCCTTTCACCTCGAATTTAAATCCCTTGAGACTTTTTGTACCCTAAATTTCTCACCTCAGAGGAAGACAGAGAAAACAGAGATTGCAGGAATTAACATTGACAGAGTCACGAACCTTTTCGGAAACTTCCAATAAATTTACAATTTCAGTGATATTCACCATCAGGAGAAAAGTTTGTTTTACTCATCAGGGTTAGTCTAGCAAATGTACAGAAAATACAGTTTTGAAAATCTAAGATGATAATTTTGCCTTTGGCCACGAAATTCTAAAATGACTTTAACCTCCATGCATCATTTCTGACTTCCCTACACAGGGCATGAGTCAGGGCAGATTTCGTCCTACAGTTTAGAATATGATAAGTACAGTAAGTGAAAGCAAAATCTTCCTCTAGGATTTAATATTCTTTGCTCTGTAAATGTGTGCATATCCAGCGTGGCACCAACAGTGAAAGCTGAATACCCATCCCCAGCTAGAGCTGTGCACATCTGCAAAGAACCTTACCACTTTTTGCACACTGTTCTGTACATGGGCATTTTATCACTTTCAATTAAATTTAGGCAGTGGGAAATGAAACCTACATGTGGGTGAAGCAGCACACAAATGGAAGATACCAACATTCTCATTTTTTACATGGGTTTTCTCAGGTGCTGTTCAAGAATTTGATTTCAATGTTTTGAGATGCTAATGCTTTCCATAAATGTGTTTTGAAGATGCCTGGAGCATTGTATTTGTACAGCAATGAACTTAATTAGAATAAATCATTTTCTAGAGCTTTAGTTTTTCTCCAAAGACTATAAGGCTCACTAATGTAAATATATTTTACATAGTTATAAGGTAGGGTTTCATGTCCTGTGGTTCAGAACTGCATGGTTTCCACAAGACCACATTGCTGGTAATTGCAGAAGAAGACAAAAGGAAGGCTGCCACCAGTATATGCACATTAACGAAATAAATGATGATATTGTTTGAATCACAGTAGCTGCTAATGCCCATGGGATGCTGAAGATTGAAGCTGCTGGCATATGGGTTAGAAACTGAAGTTTCAAATGGTGCTATGCTAGCTGCTGAATTGCATTGCTTTGGATTTTATAGGCACGTGAATTACTAACACTTACCATATAATCTTTCGTATTTTTCATCTTTTATATTTTTACCTCACTTCTTTACATCAAGTTTCTTTGCTGACTGCTGTATTCTCTTGTGCTATGGCATTTAGCACGTTGTTTTGCTGTAGAGGCATGAATCACCTCTCCCACTTCAGCATGAATTGCCTCTGCGAACAGCTAGGGGGCTGTATTATTCCACTTTTAAAGCAATAAGACATAAATCGAGGAATACAACTATCATCAGTCCGTCTTAACAACTGTTTACTTACCAGTCTGAGCAAACAGCAACGTCTATGCCCGTATATCGGTATTTAAAGTTTAATGGAATCATTTGTATAAGGTATGGAGGTTCAAAATTGGCTACAGTTTTATTCATATTTTCAAATCTTTAAGGGTAAATGAATTTGGCTAGGTGTACATTTTGTGCTCATTCTTAACTGCAAGCTCTCTGAATTGCATCGTAGTGTTTTAGTATTTATGTATCTGTTCTACTGAAATCAAAACCGGGTCACAAACGAGATATGAATTCACTGAGGAATTTTGCAGCTTTTTTTTTTTT